>RJWT010007241.1:0-27907 GCA_004365215.1 Cuniculus paca | reverse complement strand
CCTG
This sequence comes from Cuniculus paca, assembly GCA_004365215.1. Taxonomy (NCBI): domain Eukaryota; kingdom Metazoa; phylum Chordata; class Mammalia; order Rodentia; family Cuniculidae; genus Cuniculus; species Cuniculus paca. The sequence continues at coordinate 27,903 of RJWT010007241.1, read as the reverse complement.
AACTTAATTCCTAATTGTGTTGGTTGAGGTGTTATCCTCATGTCCACACTACTTTAAGAAAATTTTGGTTTGAATAGGGACTGAGCTCTATTTGGAGCCTGACAATGACTTGACATTCTGTAGTGGAACTTGCTAACTTCTCCCCTTTTGCCTTGGATGAATCCACTGAGACAAACAATTTATCCTTTCTTTGAATTTAGTTTTTAGAGAGTACTGTCACATTTGGAGAAGAAAATATGGGGTGTTGGTCATCAGAGTCTGTTTCTGTTGTCCCATGACCTTTGCAGGGTGACTGCTTCCTTCTGGTGTGGAAGGTCCCCAACTGTGCATCCAGCTTCTGCTTTCTGTAGTGACTGAGGGCTAGTAGAATGCCTGTTCCTTCACTACAGTATAAGTTAGTATGCTCGATCTTTTGAGGTGTCTGAAACATAGGAGCTCTATGCTTCTGCTATCTCATGGTGCTTGACATACCTTTTGTGTGTCTACATAAAACCCAGGCAAATGCTTCGTACCTGTTGAGTGTGCTGTGGGGGTGGGGTTGTGATCCTTTTGCAAGTAGTTTCAGCCAGCGGATACTTCAGTGGTGCAATTATGAACCAGAATCTGAGGCTGTGTCTCTGCTCTGAACTCCATAGTTTCTCTCCCCTCCCCTCTAAAATAATGATAAAATATAAAGGGTCCTTTTAGATAAAATACAGAAGTAGAAGGAGATGTGCCACATGAAACACGAAAAGGCATAGATAAAATGTCCTCCACAATTGAGCTGGAGCCCAGCCATGGTCATAAAACCGCCTCAGAAATGAGGAAATTTCCTTTTTTTCATAACACACTGCTTCCTTGGGAACTGTTGTGAACATGAGTCGTCCAGAGTTCCAGGCTATACTCTCAGACTATGGGATGGTTGTAAAGCAGCTTGTGAGGATTAAATTACAGGATAGATGTATAGGAACTCAACCATGTATTCTAGCAACTTTCACTACTCAGGTTGAGCCTTTTTCAATAGCCTTCTATGGGCCTTGTTATTTTCCAAATTCAACCTTTATATATACATTTTATAATAAATCCCCAATTTGAGTTATCAACTTTCACAGATATGAACAGACCTCACTTTTGTTTTTTTTATAATTTATATTGTATATTTGTGTAAATGATGTATCTTGGTTGCTCCCAATTTTATTATTATTCGGAGTATATATCGTACATTACAGGAAAAAAATAGTACTTTCAGATGACAAATTGTAATCTTTGAATAGAATTACATATAGCCTATGAATTGATATCACTTCTCAAGTTTGTATCATGCTATTCTTAAGTCATTATATGTATATTATAGAGGTATTTATATCATTGTGATTTTTACTAACTATGGTGGTTTTACTCATGGTTGTGAAATCATTCAGGGCTGTACCATATCAGAACCAGAAATACTTCTTCCAATTAAATTACTCCCCTTTTTATTTATAAATATCCTCATTTATAAATAACTTTGAATCCTCAAATTGTCATAAACCCAGTCAAGAAGAAAAAGAGAGTACAAAGAAATTAATATTCATACCCCCTCTACCCTCCATCCCCCACAGTCATCAGGGACTTGCATACAATTTACTTGAAGCTTAATTTGTTTCATTTTGAGCTTCATTTTCAAAGCTATTTCTTTTCCAGGCTTCTCATTACTCTTTATGTGAAAACCAACTCTTATCATTTTAGTCATTATTGTCACAGATTCCAAGTTCTTAAATTATGCTGATCACAAAAGATACTAGCTTTCTGTTCTCCTCTCATTCAGGGGCTGCTGCAATATCCCAGTGGAGGCCTATGCTGGCAACATCTAGCACAGATGACAGCTTTTGTTCTTAGCAAGCTCACAAAGAAATGGTTAAAAAGTTGAATCACCGTTTCACCTGCACCCTGAAGGGGTGTCTCTGGATGACGTAGCCAGTGGCCAAAAGATGTCAAAGTACCTGTAGTCAACTTATAGGCAATATAATTAACTCATTCTCTGTAGCTGGTAGTTTTCCTGAAGTTGGCATTATCAATCCAGACTCCTAAAGGCCAAAACATGGACAGGCAGGGATTAGTGAGCTATATATTAACTTGTATTTTCTTCAGGACACACAACTTTAGCTAATGTCCTAGATGCAGCTGTTATAGTTCCAAGCTCTACTTCTTGCTTCCCCCCTATTTCACTTTGGCATTTCTCACACATGCTTCTAAAATATTGTGTGTGTAACTTTCCAGAGACTGTGAGTTTTTCCAGAGACTGTAGAGACTCCCACCTTACAATCTACCCTCATCCTTCTATTTCTATTAAAAATGATTTTATGAATGGGTTGCTTTGTAATGTGTTGTAATGGTACAGTGGAAAGAACCAGCTGGTTCCATTTCTGGTTTTGACCTTGTGAATTATAAGCCATTATTTAATGTTTTTATTCAATATGCATTAATTGAATGCCTTCTATGTGCTAGACTTTTCCATCTGCTAGTGGTTAACAAAAGATAACCAAGACATCCCTGGAGTTTGCATTTCATGATGATAAATAACATAGTATTATGTAATCAAGATGAACATTCAGAGTTTTAACTTCATTTAGGTAAGATCTGAAAGAAATGACCATGAAGGTCAGTGAAAGGACAATCCTGGCAGAAAGAACAGTTTATACAGACTTTAGCTTGGCAGTGAACTTGTTCAGTGAACAGTATTACAAGATCGTGGTGGTCATTTTGATCAGTGTATTTATTGAGGCCCAGACACTAGAGAAATAAGTAAGATGAGTAATTTGGATTTTATTCTTAATGGATTGGAGGCTTTAAATCACTATTATGATTTTATTTACTTTTAAATACTATTTGTGAGGCATATGGAGAATGGATTTAAAAGGGGAAGAAGGGTCTAAGATTCCTACATAGGGAAGTTATTGCACTAGCCCAAGGAAGAGGCAGTCTGTTGGCCTAAGTGGTGGTAATGGAGATAGAGATGAGTAGTAGATAGATCTTGGAATATGTCAGATGTAGGTGAAAACTTACCGAAGGTATTGAAAGTTAAGTTAGGAGAGACCCTGATGTCTTGTTAAACTTGGATATTCCCTTAGGTGTGTCTAAAAAAAAAAAATCAGGATTATAGATACGTCAGTAGATCCTAAGTGAGATTTTGCCACTTCGTGACCCCCTTGCTCAGAAAGAAATATCTAGAGATATTTTAATCATTGTAAATGTATGTATCATGTATGTGATTTTGCCAGCTTCTGGGGTAGAGACCAGGGATACTGTTGAACATCCTGCAGTGCACTGGAAGGCCTTCTCAACAAGGAATTATCTGTCTTCAAATGTGTATAGTGCCAAGATTGAGAAATCTGGAGCCACTTTACAGATTGTGAGAACCAGCTGAATTTATGTATTGTAAATCAGGATGAAAATTTTAAAGAAATTATTGATGCCTTGATTTCATAATGTCTGTTGGGGTATAGAGAATAATTCCTGCAGTTAAGCAATCAGAGAAAATTCAACTTTTCTAATCCTGAATAAATTTTGAGTGTGATACTTTGAGCAATAGCCCCTTATGCTTCAGTGGAGAAGCAGAGAAGAAAATAAAACATTTTGTTTTAAGATTTCTTTTGACTCCTCTACAGCCATAATTTTAAACTGTGTTGCAGAGAGACTGATTATAAAATTCAAGATAAAAGAGTTTTCAAGTAAACTGTTATTTTTAAGAGAGAGTAGTGGGTGGAAGAACATGAGACTTTAGGGGATCGTGCCACCTATTTTTCCTCAGAAATGCCAAGGGAACTAATTAAAGAAACCGGAGAGCGGACAGAGACACGAAGTAAGTAGCCAGTTCTCCACGCCTTTCATCCCCAACACTGAACACCCACCCCACACTGTACTCTGCTCTGAGCTCTTGTTGATAACTTCCCACAAGATAAGGCTTCTGCCCTCTAGAAAATAATACCTTAAAATGAAAGGAGTAAGTACACCTTGCCTGTAATTAGTATAAGAATACTGCCTACAACAAAAAAGAGGTTTTAAAAAATCTGCCTCAATGAGCTCTTAATTGGGTACAAGATAATACTGCTGGAAGTTTAAAATATTTAGCCAGCAGTAAATATTCAAGGCAGTCATTTGATGTAATCAATGGCTAGGTGAATGCATACATTAGCTGTCAGAGAGAGAATCACTTAATCAACAGTCCAAATAAACAAGAGAAGAATTCAAAATGCAGAACTGAAAACACAGAGAATTAGCAAAGATGATAATTATACCTAGGTGCTTTCTTCCTCCAGTCATTGACTATTTAAACATTTGTCAAAGTATTGCTAAAAATAACGTCTTCAAAACATTCGTTTCTTTTCAGAGAAGCTGCTTTCTTAGAGTGAATGATTGATGGCCGGGTCCAGCAGGCAGCTAGAAGTCCCTAGAATGAAGTGGTAGGAGTTGACTTTAGAATATCAATCCCTGAAAATTCTGCTAGCATGTCTGCTGATGAAAAAGACTTTTTTTCAGCCTTTAACACTTAAAAAGTTCCAGACTTTTCTCTCTGTTCCCAGCATTATAGGATAGAATATAGCATGTAGACAGCGATCCACACTTAAAATATGTTAAAATTGACATAATATATGATTGGGTTCACTTAAAAAATTTCTTAGTTTAATCTTCCTTTCCAAATTTTTCTTTACCTGTTTTTTTTTTGTTGTTATTGTTGTTTTTATTTTTTTTGCAGCACCAGGGATTGAACTCACGACCTCACGCTTGCCAGGCAGGCACTTATGCCACTCAGTTAAATCCCCAACCCTTCTCTACCTCTTTTATACCCACTTGTATAAAAATAAAACCTACTAAAGTTGTTTATATCTTTCAGTGTAGACTATTTTTAGCATCTCCAACTAGAAGAACAACGCTCCTAAGTCACCTACCTCATAGTCTCTTGTTAGAAAAAACTTTCCTATAGAAATTTTTCTTTTCCTTTTTTACGTTCCACAAAGACCATGTGTTTCTCTCTCTGAGTTCAGTAACTATTAAACAATTCTTCATGGTGAAAGATACATATAGAGCTACAGACATTTTCTAGTTGAAGATAAAGTGTGGATTTTTCACTTCCTTTACTTTAAGTTCTTAGTAAAGTGGCAGAGTTATCAGCTGAATGTATAGTTGTGTATACTTTATGTGAGAAAATCATGGGGATAAGAGAACTATTTATTTGAATTTCAGTTTTAGTACTAATTACCTGTGTAACCTTGAACAGTCATTTACCTTGAGTTTCATTGTAGATTCAGGAATATTAAAATGGAAAAGTTCAATGTTAAGTGGATCTGAAACTTTATGAGAGTATTAGAATCCTACCCAGGAGTTAATTATGAAGTCTTAAGTGTTCTAATGTCTCAATGTGATGGATTATCTTTTACCCTGTCTACTACTGTTTATGTATTACTGGTAACTCATTTCCTTCAAGTTGCAGATTATAGAAATTTAAGGCTCAAATACATTTAGTAATTTACTCAAGATCACAATCTTAGATAATGCTAGATAATGCTGGAACTTGTTCTTTAGATAGAGACTAATGACCCTAAAACTGCTAGTTTTCTGTTTTATTAAATCTTTAACAAAATGACCTCATATTTTGCAGTAATAATTATAATTTAATATTCAAATGCATATACATAGGTAATCCTTTATGTCTGACTTGCCTTTGACATAATTGACTAGAAATTAGAGAGGCTATTTAATATTCAATCATAGACAAGGGACTTATTTTATGAAAGCCTCAATTCAGCCCCCTGCCCTTTCAGAAACCATTATGGACAACTTAGTTGTAACTAGTGAAAGGCCATCAAAATGGTTTACATAGAAATAAAATGTTATTATAATACTTTAATTTTTTGTAAGAATTTATAATACTTTTATAAGAAAATATAATACTTTATAATTTTAAAGCTTTGAAGTTAATTCAAATGTCTTTTATTTTATTATAAATAACATAATTATGTCACAGTTTAATGCTTTTCCAGCTTTAACTCAGGGGGCACGACTCACTTCTGGTGTCCTTGTATTTGATCTTTTCCAATGTATATAATATGGACTATGATTATACAATAATATAGACTATGTTTATACAAGAAGTCTGGTTCTTACCTTCTAGAGATAAAATGTTTTCCTAATGACCATTACACTTACACAGTGATAAATGGGGTCTTATGTATGGTGCTGTGATACCCATGCATGGAATATCTGTATTTAGTTTATTCCAAATATCTCTTCTATCATATTTCTGAGATAAATGAATAAATTGAAAACAAAACAAAGAAAATAAAATCAACATAGAGGATCTTATGTGTGCCTTGGGCTTTAAACCATGTAGAATGGCAGTGTAATACTTGGTCTCTACGGAAGGCTGATCAGTCTACTCTAGGGCTAGTTTTGTTGGCTTAGATGTGATTCTGAGTAGGTCTATCCCTCCACAGGTGTAATGCAATCAGGAAGTGAGTCAGCTCACAGCCCATCACACTGATAGAAAAGAGCAAAACTCAGCATTAGTTAGGTAAACTGACATTTTGGGCCTTGTAGTTATCCAAATAAGATAATGCTAAATTTGGTAGAAGTTAATAATGGGATATTGAGTACAATCCTTTGTACAAAGGAAGAAAATTGACATGTAAGTTCAGATCACAGGGCCCAAAACTGCTTATTGCAAATTCATCATACATATAGAAATATAATATATATATGGAGAGAGAGATATGAACACATGTATGGTAAACCTGTATATTCAAAAGTTTATCATGTAAATATTGTAAACAATTATAATTTTTAAATTGTTACACTTCTTGTTTGATATACTTTTTTATAAATTGTATTTGAGATTTTCTGTTTATTCATTATGATATTACATAAGAAACACTTGTAAATACTTGGACATGCACAGAGGTAGATAAACTTTCATGATCTTTGATATAGGTTTAGTAAAATTCATGTTTCTTGTTTTATCCATTACTCAGCAAAAATTGTGTGGACCTTTTTAATTATTCCTAAACTTCTGAAGCATTCAAATTTTAACAGTTAATTTCTTAGATTTAACTATAAACACTTACTAAAATTATGTAAATTGCACAAAAAATAATATAAGCTTCTCTTTTGATCCTAAAAGTAGTTAAGTAAACTGTTTCTTTTAAATTTGTAGATTTTTTTTGAGCTGCTGAACTATATCCATGGCCCTCATGTGTTAATTTTTGTTTCAGGATTTTCAAAGGCATCTTTCAGGATAATATCAACGAGGTCAGAAAGGCATCACCCTGTTAGTTCTTGAAGAACCACTTGGGGTTTGAAGTAGCAGTTTACCAAGTGGATAACTAAAAACTGTTTACAGCAGGATTTTTGGTCCTTTAAATGTATAACTATCTCATAATCAATATTAGAGAGACCTGCGAAATGTACTTTGAAACACACTGAATATCTTATTTCATTTGTATTTAAATATCTATTTATTTATTATTTTAAAGAAAATAAAACAAAATAAAACAGAACCAAGCAGATCAGAACAGAACAATGCAAGCAGTACAGAACTTCGAAACAAGTCAACTAGAAATCAACAGTGGCTACCATAGTATCTCTTGTTTTCTTTGAAATAGTTCATATCTTCACACACAATAAATTCAAACAAAATAAAATAGTATAAAACCAATCAGAAGAAAAGAATGAAAGCATTACAGGCCTTCAAACCAGACAATAGGAAATCAATAATGGCTACCATAATGTCTGTTTTCTTCAAAATAGCTGTCCATACTTCCTCACCTCTTTGAATCCAATTTAAATATCTATTTATATATAGTAAAATGATGTGGATTGTGATTCATTTAATAGAACATTCTCTTTTTAAATCATAAGATATTCTTTTTGAGGAGAACAGGTCACATAAAATTGAATTGTCTTTAGCTGGACTTATCTTGCTTCTGTTTATGAGCTATTGTTTTTAAAAAAGCTTTTTAAAGCTTATTTACCATACTTATTGATACCTGAATTATTTTCTCCCGTGCTTACGTTATTTTTGATTACAAAACTTATTTTTAGTTTCTAAATGTCACTGTTGTTTTTTCTCCTTATGACAGAACAGTGTGAAAATACAGAAAAATGTCATCACTGATTTAAGTAAAATTCCCTAATTTAATCTTACAATTTTTTTTTTTTACCATTTTAGGAGCCCAGTTTTTCTCTTTCTTTCTTCCTTCCTTCCTTTCTTCCTTCCTTTCTTCTTTCTTTCTTTCTTTCTTTCTTTCTTTCTTTCTTTCTTTCTTTCTTTCTTTCTTTCTTTCTCTTTTTCAACTTGGGCTTCTAACAGCTATTTGAATTTCTACAGACTTGGGGGCTTCTATGTCCCTGGGACTGATTTAGGCATCACATGCAGGCTGCTCAAGTTCTTACTCAGTTGGAACCCCTCAGTGGACAGGGATTAGACATCATTTTCAGAGACTAGCCCTGCAACAGGCACAGCATAGCCATTCTGTAATGAATGAGGAGTGTGCTCATTAACACTTTTAAAATGTACTCTCTCAATTCTTCTGCCTTAGTGCCCAATAAGAATATCAGACACCTGAATAAAAAAGTAATATCTGTCTCAGCAAAGTAACATGTATACCTTTCTCAGAAAACCTGCTATTTTATTGCTTTCAGAAGCATGCCATTATTAAATAAACTTCTGTAATGAGTGGGCAAGACGGTAAATCCTACACAAATAATCAGAGAATTACTTAATCGGCAGTTCTAAGAAATGAAAGTCTCATTTTGAGGAAATTCAAAGCAATTGAATGCATTTCATTACTTTGCATTTAAAGTAGAAAAGTGATGAATACTCAGATTTCCAGTTCTGTTTCTTAGTAGGCAGTTATTTTTTACTTAGAGATGAGAACATTTTACCTTTTTCTGTTTCATAGATTAAAAACTCATGATGTTCTTTTCCCTTTCATGGATCCTCACCCGTTCTACTTAATCCCCAACATATTATTAAAACAGCATTATTTGAATTATTTTGAGGTAAAATGAAAAAAAGAGAGAAGTAATATTTCCCTTCTTCTTCTGTCCAGACAGTGGGAAAAGATCAAAGTTAGGGTCAGAGTTAATATTGTCAATTTATAAAAGAGACCACTCATCATCTCTAACTTTCTTTGACAGTATCTACAAAATCTTCTGTACCTAAGGGTGATTTTATTGTTAATATGCAATCACGTAGGTCAGTGTTCATTTCATTTGTGAAGATAAGCACATCAAATAAATTTCATTATAAAACCTAAAAATCAATATACCTTTGTTCCAGTGTTCTCTAAATAATGAATGTGAATACTCTTTTACCCTGAAATAACATTTTTAAGAATTGGATTTTTACTAAAAGAAGACATATTTGGTTTGCCTTCAGAAAATATTTGCATCTGATACTAGAACAGTGATATCAGGAATGGCTTTTGGAGTCTGTTTTGGAGGCTCTGTCTTGCAGTTCAGCATCCCTGCTTTACTTGTCCATTTATCCCTTGCTTCCCAGGAGCAGGATAAAACATTCCAGGACCTCAGATTTCACTTTTTCTCACTAAGACATGTCATAAAATTTCAACTACTGGTTATTTACATCACAGAGCTAAGTTCTAATTACCATTTAGTAGTTACTATACAGCATGTTGACGTGTTTTTTTTTCTAGAAAATAAAAAAAGCTGGAATGTGATGTACACCTGTACCTTCCACAGGGGTTCTCCACTGAGAAGTAGCAACCAGCAGCAATACGTAAACTCAGATTGCCAAAGTCTTAAATTTAGCTGATGCAGTGTGCAGCGCAAGGATTTCTACTGCCAACAGATCAAATGCTCTCCAGGTTCCCATCAACTTTCCCTATTGCCAGTCACCAAAAGTCAGTTTTCCCCCTGAAAAGCAAGTTTTGTTTTTGTGTAATTAACCACTGCATTGGTGAAATGAGATAGAGCTGTTCTCATAGGGAGTTACTGGGAGAATAGAGTAACAGAGTCACAAAATGAATGTGTTGAGGATGTTTCTGTTGTTATTTTCTTATACTGTACTCTGCTAAAATAATAGAATTTGAAATGGGGTTAACAACAGACCACATGGATGGATGTGAGAAAGCAAAACAGTTTTAGCAGAATAACTCATTGGTATGCTGCAGTCCCGATCATGTTCAGAAATGAGGATGAAAAAATGCTCAATGGGTGTTTTTCATACTATGATTGATTACATTATGCCATCTAATGTGGTATGACATTTATTCCATCTTAATTTCATAGTCATAAATTCTGCACTCTTTCCACCTGGACTTAACCTAAATGGTCTCCATGTTTTGGAGGGAGGACTGATAGTTTAAATGTATATTTGCTCCAGGTTTGCTCCTAGAAATAAGGCGAATAATGTGGTTTCAATTCATTAACTCTTAAGTGTGGAAATCTGGTTCAGTGTAGTTTAAGCAGATGTAAGTAAGAAAACTTCAGTTGAAGTCTGAAGTGTGTGTATTACTACATCCTCTAACAGCCAGCACTTCAGATGAGTTGGTATTCCTCAATGTGGGGAACTCAGCAATTGGTTAGAATGATCAGACTTAAATGTGCCTTGTGTTAGTCATCTAGGATCAGACCTTAATCAGATTTCTCTGAGTTAATATTGAGTATTTATTAAAAAATGTCATTTTTTTTCTTGAATGGGGTAATGTCTATACTTCTCTCTCATCTTTTTCTTTTTGAAAATGCGTGACGGTAACAAAACAGTTTCTCTAATAGAAGGAATAGAAAATTATGCATGACCATTTTGACATAACAGTATAAATCATTTAAAAGTTAAATTTGACAAAATAAAAAAAAATTCACAATGTCAGGGGGAAACACAACCAAAGAGGCCATGAGAAGAATCAGTTATGCTGATGGAATAAAAACCATCAAGCTATTAGGTGAGGTAAAATACCTATGAGGAAGGTTTTAGTTCACTTCCAAGTGGGCGCATAAAAATAAATGTATCTCAGTGTAATCTTTAGTACTTTTAAATGTAATCTCATATTCTTATTTAGCAGCAGTTCAAAATATTGAGTGTCACTTGAGAAGTTCTGCAAAAAGGAAAATATTCTTTTAGCATTTAAATTTCAAAAAATATAATTATAACTATTTCAAACATTTATAACATACAAAAGATAATATCAATCAAGATCCATGTATTCACATCCTCTTTTGGAAAGTGTTAGCATTTTGCTGTTTCTTCTAAGTGCATTTTAATTACAGATACAATTGAATTCTTGAAACTAGAAACAAATGAAACCTTTCTGATTTCAGTTTCCTTCTTCTTGCACTTAAAAGATTTAAAATGTCTCACATTGTTCCCTTCCTACTTACAGGTTTAAAATTTTATTACAAATTTATTTATCCCTCAAATATATTATTATTTGGTGGTGGTAAAATTTATATAAATGGCATGATACAATGGATATTCACTCCTTGCTTTCTTTTCCCCATATCTTATGTGATTAACATGGGTTCTACTGCTTTTAATGTAAATGAAGTATAGTAATCTATTGTCTGAATGGAACATAATATTGTTATCAGTTATTATATTACTGGGCACTTAAATTTCATGTTAGGAACTTTAGTAATGAATTTCCTGGTACCCATGGCATTCTGATGTAAATGTTATTGTAGGTGATATTGAATTACTGGGTTGTAGAGTATGGGCGTCAACCTTCCCACCTGTTACCAATTTATTTTCTGAAATAGTTGTTCTAATTGACAGTTTTCAACCATGCTGAAAAATTCCTTCAGGTTGCTACTAGGTGAGGTGATGTCATGGCTGGTCCCAAGCCATGTATTGTTCCTTAGCCTGTAATCACACACTTGGAGCTGGCTTTCCATCTCTGTCTCAACGACTTCTCTCAGCCAGATCTTGCCCCTTGGTGTAAGGTGTAAGAGAGGCTCAACTCACATCTCATTAGCTCACAGGTGGATTATGTTGACTACCAATCTGGCCCTTGTTTTGTGACTCAGTTCATATTAGTTAGATAGCTATTTCATATTGAGGGTGCTTGCACCCCATGTTCTGCACGAGTTAGTAGGTCTTTCTGCTTTCTGAACATATTCCCTTAGGATCTTTCATTAAATATAGGAGAAGAGTTTATGTCTGACTTCTTTAAGTTTCTCTTCCAAGGATTGAAATTTAGTCAGTGAAATTCTGTGTGGTTCCTAGGACTTTGATTGATGCTTCTAGAACTTTCTGAGGCATAGGTCTTCATCCCTATGTGTCACTGAAACTCTCCTCTTATTTTGGACTCCCTGTCTGTATTGTGAGAATGTCGCTCTTCATCTGTTATCATACTTGCAGGAAGTGCTCTTTCTGTCGGGGCTGGCTCTCATCACCTTTCTGACCTCAAGGGCTGTACTAGTTCCAGAGCAAGTTAATCTTTTTCCACTGTGGACTGTGCCATTGATGCCATTTTAAAAAAAGATTTATCGCTGTCACCTCTGGAAGTGATTTCATGCTGTTCAGACCAATCATCTGTAAAACCATTGTTAATTTTTAAAAACTCTTGCCTCCTTGAACCACTGTTAACTTTTTTCATCACTCCAAAATATACATAAGACAGAGTACATTGGAATTTAATAAATGTTTGAGTGCCTACTACATGTTGGGAGTAGAAATAGAGCAGTAATTATATCAAATATGGATCTACCATTTATGGACATTAAAATTCGTCAGAGAGAGACAGATAACAGAATAATAGCTAAGTTTATGAAAAATTAGAAGACCAGTTTCTGACAAAAGGTGATTTTAACTTAGGTTCACAGGGTGGCCAAATAAGGCATGTGAAGATCAAGAAGGGGAGCACCGTTGGGAGAGGAAGGCAAGTGCATATGAAGAATATGTGCAGCTCGGTAGAGGTTGGTCTGTGGCTAAATTTAATCATAGCTTTTTATAGAGCAGTCAAGGGGAGGTTAAAAAAATACAACATTAAAATAGCAGTGCAGTTTTATGATATAGCCAGTTTCAGATAAATTGAAGTTTGTAGAAGTGTGTTTTATAATCAAATAATATATTTTTCTTTTTTTATAAAACTAGGAATATATATATATACATATACATGTATGCTATTTTATAAATTTCTTTAAGAAGTAAGGCTAATACTTTTTTTCTGATATGTGGCCAAGTCTGAGCATGTATAAATTTACAAATTGATAGACTAGCTTAAATATTTGTTGGTATGTAACTGTAAACATTCTATGTCTCCAACTGTTTATATGTTATGTGTTATTCCAACATATATTGCCAGTAATAAGCCAAGGTGATCCTTTCCTCTTACATAAAGGGAGAATAAATGTTTATATATAAAAAAAGATTTCTCATTCTACCATTCTATTTCCATAAATTCTTCTCTCAAATGAGGTCTTTCCATTTCTCCTTATGATAGGAGTGGTTTATAGATTGTTCTATAGCAATTCCAACTTTGCTTATCAGTGGGGAAAAAATATGTCATTCCTCTTTCCATATTTAGGAAGTGTAGGAAGCTGTTGTATGACATTTGTGATGTGAGAAGCTTCTGGTAAAGAGAGTACTAGGGTTGTAGGTGTGAAACGTTTAAAATAATGATAAGTGTTGGGCTCAGCTTCCCCCTAGCATTACAAAGGACTAGCAGATATTATTGAGTTAATAATTCTCAGCATATTTCTCTGAAGCAGATTTTATCTTTCATAAGATAAAAATGGTGAGCTAGCTTAGTTCTAATGCTTATTTACCTTGATGTTAACAGTAATTTAGAGGTAGAGAGTTGTCAATTTGAATTTTAACTAGTATGTTATTTAGAACAATTGTCCCTCTATGTTGGTATAATTTAACAGTTTTGTTAGGCCTGTAAAAAACATTTGTGTCGGGCCGGGGATGTAGCTTAGCGGCGCAGCGCCTGTCTGGAAAGTGTGAGGCCCTGAGTTTGGTTCCTGCATGCCAAAAAAAGAAAATAGTAAAAAAAGACCAAAAAAAAATTCTGTGTCTGTGTATAATGGTTTTGGACTTTTGCATCCTTGTGAGATTGAAAATTTCTGAAACTATATGTGAACTGGTCACATATTTCAGTGAGTTAAAAATTTTTTTTTAATTTAAATTTTATCTATTTGTATGCCTCTCACTGTATACAAGGAAAGTTATTTAGCTCGGTTTTGTCCAAGTCTGCTATTTGGATGATGTTGGACCTTCCTGGTTATTGTATTCTTTTCTTATTTATTAGACATTGTCAGATGATTCACTGAAGTGTATACTACACATGAATCCTGAGGTTTGTTTTTATCTCTCCTTACTTTTTAAAGCTCATTCTCTGGGAAGAGTCTTTAATTTAGGCTTATATCAACATTAAAAGATAATAAAATAATAGGTTTGTTTGTGCTTTGATTATAGTCATGTAATTTATAGCCACTTGGGTTATTTACTTAAAACTCATAAACATTATTCATGTTTCATCCTGATTTAACCATTTTTCTTTATAGTTGTTTTGAACTTTATTTTAAGCTATCAAGTGTTTCGCAATTAGAGTTGGCATTTTTCAGAAATATAGATCTTAAAGTGACTAGAATTTGCTTGACCGAATTCACACATGGCTCTATTTATTTTCCACCAATAAATTTTCTTCTTGGATCTAATTTGTACCAGATTCTCTTCTCACTTCTTCATCAGCAAGGAAAATACTGTTTTTTTAATGCCCAGGACATAAGTGTGAATGAGCTGATCAGTATTTTACGTCTCACTATTGGACAAATGTAACAACTCATTTCTTCTGTGCCATCATAAGTTTCCTCCATCTGGTATATGACTGTCTTCCTCTTTTCCAGTGTTCCTTTACACTCACCAAACCCTATTCCAGTGTTACAGTAGAGCTCAGAGCACACTTTCCTTGGTTTTCCCAGATCTTACCATTTGGAATTACATTCTCCCTCACATAACCACACATCATACTATGAAAACTTATCGCTATCTGTTTTGTGTTTTATATATACAATTAAAATATTTTTCAGTATGATAACAACACATAAAAATCATATTTCATTACATTTTATAACCCCCAGGGCACCTACCTTATCCAAAATATGAACTCAGGATTATTTAGTCCATTAATTAAAAATTGTCTAGATCAACTCAGTGATTCTCTTGAATTTAATGGCCTTCAAATATTTGTATCCATCAACTTTGTGGGGAGACGTAAGAAAGGCAGTGCATGGCATAAATATTCTTGTATTAAAGCTGTGGTCCTTGGAGACTTTTAGTTCTGTTTTACAACACAGCTTTTTATTAGTCAACAAATCAATTAGCCTTCACAAAGAAAGAAAAGGTTAGAAACTCTTTATTGTCATCAAGATTAAATAGATAGTAATTGCTAGGAGTTCAAAATGATAGTGATATGGAAAGAGTTCAATAAATGCTAACTGTTAAAAATACTAATAATTGATTATTGTCTTCATTATTAACCTCTTACTCCGTATACTTATAAAGTTTCCAAAGATATTGATTTTAGGAAAAACAATAATTAGAACTCAGGTTTTCTGATACTCCATTTATAAAATGAATAAATTTTCAAAAAGCAAAGATGTGAGTGTTTCTGTTCATTTATAAACAAAATAGTATTGACACCCATATGATGCTTCATCTCAAGCCAAAATACCAGGTTTAGAGTGGGGCCATTGAATAATCCTGTTTGGATCATTCTACCTTTATTCTAAGCAGATATTGTCTTCATAATTTTGATAAAATATCTAATAGTAATGCTGTATTGTGGAGAGATGTCTCACATATAGTTGGCAGAATATGTCAGACTGAAACTTCTTATGCAGAAAGAATGAAAACATGATTGACATAAGATGAAGAGATATTTCATATATGTTTATTTAGATAGAAATCGAAAATATGAGGAAACAATCCCCTCTGGAAAAACCTGAAAATTTCTTCACTGTAAATTTTAGGTTTTATTTTCCATTCACAGGGAACATTTTGTCCTTTTAGTCGTTGTAAAACTCATAATAACTCAGGCCTCTACCTCATACATATGCAAATATTAACTCAAAAACAAATGCAGACCACCCACATATAGCAGTTAACACTCAGAAAAATACATGAGAGTAATTTATGTAGTTATGTCTGTGTCTACTCTATGTCTATATCTCTGAGGTTTTCTGGTAAAATTTAAACTGTTGTTGGCCTTAACAAATACACTGCCTTAAGCGAATGCAAGGTGCATGAAATTTGTGAGTCAGAATTTTATACTGCCATCTTCACTTAACTCAAACAGTAACTAAATTACCTCCCCCATATTGGTCCACATCATTTGCTCCATCCTCTAACCCCTGGAAGCCACTGCAGTCCTCTAGTCCATCACGAGAAAATTTAACAGAAGCTTATAATAATGACTTAAGTATAGCACTGGGTAGTAAGACTGGTTGAGGTCTAATGTAGACCGTGATAATGTCTTTCTTCCCTCCATTTTGTATTCTCTAGATAAAAAATTTGACTCCTAGCCGGGCGTGGTGGCTCATGCTTGTAATCCCAGCACTCGGGAGGCTGAGACAGGCTGATCATTGTGAGTTCGAGATCAGCCTGGGCTACAAAGTGAGCTCAAGGCCAGCCTGAATGGCATAGTGAGACCCTGTCTCAAAAACAGGGCTGGGGATCTAGCTCAGCAGTCTAAGCGCCTGCCCGGCAAGCGCGAGGTCGTGAGTTCAATCCCCGGTGCCGCAAAAAAAAAAAAAAAAAAAAATTGACTCCTACCTTTGCTGCACAATTAAATTGTATTCTACTCAGGGCTTCTGGCTTCCTGCCCTAGGGTGTTTCTAATATAAGGTGTTAATAGCTCCTGGGATATTTGACCAAAAGGAAATAAAGAGCTGGTAAATAAATGCACTTCCCTTCTATATTATAGATGGAGTTTAGTTAATTTATTTAGTAAATTACTTAATTTAGTTAATTTTGTGTCACACTGCCCTTTTCCCCCTAGCTGCCCATGCCAGTAGACAATTTAATAGCTAATCATTGAATTAGCCTTCCATTCTTCATTATTCTGCACTTCTTGCCATTCGGTTGCCTTTCCCTCTATTTCCTTGGATCGCTTCTAAAGCTAAAACACTTACATGTAAGCCTTTGTCGCAGTGTCTGTTTTTAGGATATGTCGAGTTAAGACACATTTGCTGGGTGCTAGAACCGGTGAATGTTAGTTGATTTACCTGATGGCTGTATGACTCAGTTGCTTCATTTATTTGGAATAATACTAATTTCCTCCTCTGTGGAGAACAGTTGACATAGTAGGCCTCAAAATGCTGTCCTTAGAGAGTTTTGTTTGTGAAGCTAGCATCTGAGATTTTAGTTGGTACTAATACAAAATTTCCCCTCATTTTTAAGAGTTATTCACTGTGGTTAGACTATATACAAAATGTGATTTATGGTGAACGTCTACTTTTTCTTGTCGTTCAGGGTTTTGATACATGTAATTAAAAGGATACTGTCCCTACTCCCCAGTGAAATGAGTCTAGGCACTGAGACTCTAAAAGGTTACTCTGGGTAGAAATTCTATACTAGTGTTGCTAAATTTTTGTTCCAGAGAAAGAGTAGACTCTGCCCAATTTATGGAATGCAGAGAGCATAAGAAAGCTTGCTCATGAATTGTGAAGATTTGTTGTCTTCCATTATATCCAGATATGCATCATTCTTGTACTTAATACTTATTAGCAATGAGTAAAATTTAGATTCTGAGTCCTAAATGTGGATCTTGAAGTTTGAATCCTGAATCTTTCAGTGTAGGGGTGGTATTGAGACACTGGCACAGGTGCTATGGTTATTGTAAGGATTACACAAGATAAAGAATAAATAAGATTTGAGTCAAATCTTGTAATAGCCTAGGTGTACAGTAATGTTTAAAATTATCAAGGGGCATCCTGTCATCTCAATATGGGGTATCAATTGGCGTTATGAGTCTCTAGTTAATCATATTGACTGAGGCCAAGTGTCATATCTTACTTTAAAGAGATAGAGTGACACACAGGCCTTAGAAATACTATAGGATTCTGGTTCGATTTGGTGATGCTCCATGCAAGCACCTTCTGGTCCTTCTGGTCCTTCATGGTCCTTCTCCCTATCTTTTGCGGAACTAAAAGAAGTGTAAAGTCCTGGCTAGTTACCTCTTTATGGTCAGTATAGGCCTCCTCCCCAAACCTTTAAAGTCATTGACCTGAACTTGTTCTTTACTGTTCTCGTTCTACACTAACTCCATTCCTCATTTGAAACAGTCTTTTCCTGCTATTATCTTGCCCATACTTGACTCATTTTTCATGAACTGGCTCACATCCTCTCTCTGGGAGGTTGTCCCTGATCATTTGAATGCTCTGGGTATCTATTTTTAGGGGATTGAGTATCTCTGCTGTAGTTTTGTAATCCTGAACTTGTGGGCAAAGATGTAGAATCTACACTATGCTTTTCCTCTAACTTTAATTAAGATTTTGAACAAGCTTCTTAGGTTTCCTAAGGCTCTTTCTGGTAATCCACAATACCAAGATAATAATTTATTTACGAAGGAATATGTGTAGGCCTAGGGTGATAAGGGATGAGTGAAAATACTAATGAAAACATTGCATAGGACACTAAAACTTTAAAACATCGATAACACGTGTTTACTTCTTTTCATAGTTCTTAATGTCCTTGTTGTGGTTTTATGTTGTCATTCTGTTCTTAATTGTTTTCATTTTTATATTTTGTTTCTGCAATTAGATAATAAGATCCTCAGGTTGAAGCTCCTTCTTCTTCATGTTGACATTCTCTAAGGTAGTTAGCAAAGTGGTGTGCTATTACTCAGGGTTCAAAAGAATTTTATCATGTTTATTGATGAACACCTGTGAGTTTGGCTTTGGGGAAGAGAAGAAAGCTCTGGAGTATGCATAAC
Organism: Cuniculus paca; assembly: GCA_004365215.1. NCBI lineage: Eukaryota > Metazoa > Chordata > Mammalia > Rodentia > Cuniculidae > Cuniculus > Cuniculus paca. The sequence goes on along the minus strand of RJWT010007241.1, from coordinate 8,989 downwards.
CACGTTACATACAGAACAGAAGTTAATGAAGTGGCAGATTTGGGGGGTTATTGTGAGACGGTCAAATCTAAACTTCTAGTTAAGAGTTCCTTAATTATTCACAGCTTTAGCAATAACTGCCCTAATTCTCTGTAATTTCGTTTCATTCATTACGCTCAAATGTAATGATATCTGGAGGCAAATAACCTTTTCTTCATCATTGGCAAATATTTATCATCAATAGGGATATTATGTTTTTTAGAATTTTTGCTCACAGAGATTAAAAAAAAACACATTTTAGTAGGACCCTATGAAAAGGCCATGTATTATAAAAAGAGCAGCACTATAGACTATTACTGAAAAAGAGCTAATTATGTTTGCCATTGTTTTAACAAATATTTTGACATTGCTGTCTCACTGTTATGAGGGTGTTTAAAATTGTAACTAATTTCACTTTTATAAGTCTCTGTTCTTTCTATGTCAAATAAAAAAATTGAGGCATAAAATATATATGAATTATCTAAAGTCACACAGACATTTAACTGGCTGAGCTCACAAAACCAGTCAGTCTGGCTCTGTTGCATGCAACCTTGATCCCTATTTTGTGAAGCTTTTGGTTATTAACTGTATACCTACCTATTTGCAGATATATACATCCATGGTGATATTACCATGGTTTCAATTATTTTAGGATCAATAGTATGTCCTAACAACAAAAGACAGAGACTTATCTTGTGGATTTGGAGAATATTTTTTGGCCTTATATTTTCACTTTTTGTTGTGACTACACTAAAAAATATAGATGATAAATTATAGACAGATTAGGACCCTTTAGGATAGTACTGGAAAAGTCACTATTAAGAATCTCAATTGCCCTTAGGTGCCTGTGAGGGTTGGCTTGATAGTGATGTCATCCTAGCTGACATCCACAGTCCGTGTTTGCGTTGCCCATAATCCAAAATTAAAAACACCAAGCATAAAAAGATGAAAACACTATGCCTTATTTTACTTATCCAATTACATTATTGTGCTTTGAGTTTCTGGCCAAGTGAGATTCATCTTCTTTCTCCCTGCACACTCACCTATTTTAATATTGCACTGCAGATTTAATGGATTGAGAGTCTGTCAGTAAGTAATGAGAACAGAGAAAAGTGGCTAACATGATTAAGATTTTATTTGTAGTGTAATTCCATTATAATTAACATTATGTAACTGGAGAAATATGGTGTTTGCACCTCTTCCTGGCAGATGTTTTTAAGTCAGTAGCAGATTAAATAGTAAATGAAGACCTATTTATTGAAAATTGTTTTTGCATCCTATGTCGTTGGATTTGTTTGTTTCCCAAACCACAGTCAATTTAGTTAGAACAATAAGAAATAAGTTTAACAAGTACTCTAAATAAAATTGCACTGTTTTGAAGTACCATAGGTGTGCTCTTTATATTAGGCATAAAATCTAAAATATCTTCAAATAAAGTGTGTTTAAATAGTGAGAACAGACTTCCCCCTAAAGTTACTAATGGAATTTAAAGATAAATAAATAAAAATATATGGGCTTGTATGTAGAATAACAATCATTTAAATCCTTATTAAATCATGTTACAAGTAATTTTGCTTATGAGAGAAGTTGAGATATTTTTGATATTCTCTTTTTTTCTTTGTCTCTGTGTCTGTCTGTCTGTCTCTCTCTCTGTCTTTCTCTCTTTCTCATTTGATTAAGTGAAAGATGTTAGGTAAACTGCATCTCACTTTGTAAAAACTAGTTTTCTTGGGCTAGGGATTTAGCTCAGTGTCATAAGCACCTGCCTGGCAAGTGCAAGGTCAGGAGTTTGTTCCCAGGTACCAAAAAAAAAATAGTTTTATTGAATTTGTCATTTACACATTGCTAAACATCAGGATAGCATTCTAGTTCACATAATTATGTAGATATTTGAAAATATGTAGATATTTGGAAATAAGTGTTCAGGCTTCTATAGACACAACTGAACTATGGTAACGTCAGTAATGCTCTGAGGGCAGAGACTGTGTCTTTCAGTAGCTTTAATATCTACACAATAACTAGTAGTAAGCCATTATTTTAAGTGACATTCATTGAGCACTGTGTATGAGAAATTTTGCGAATTTTTACTGTCAGGACTACACTTAATTATCTCTAAAAACCGTGGAATAATTACAAATAATGTATTCCAAATTTACTGGGCCTCCTATATTTATATAAAGCATTTGAATAGTTGAAACAGACACTTAATGTATTGGTAACTCTGAAGCTTGAGTGAGATCTTCTTTTCATCTATGCTGTGTAGTCTAAATACTGCAAATGTTTGACAAATGAGTACATAAAAGAGAGATCATGAGTTGTCATCAGAACAGCAGCATTATCATGGATTGAATCTATTTGGAACCTAATGTTTCTCTGCTTTTGATTCTGCTACTGTTATCCACCTTACTAAGCCTTTTCAGAGATCCAGACTATTTATTTGCTTTGAAAAAAGGTCATTACTGAACCATCCTGTGATTCATGGCTGCCGCTATCCTACATAGCAGTATGATTGCTACATGTGTGAAATAGCTACTCTAGTTTAGATGAATTAGAAAGGTTTTATTTTTTCAAATGGCATATGTTGTGATAAAACTGAATATTGATACCACTTAAAGTGGCAACATATACCACTTGAAGAGTTTTTGTATATATTTTAAATCAATGGTTGCCAAACTCTGGGTCCAATTGTCAGTCCCTGGCCTGTTAAGAACTGGGCCACATGGCTGGAGGTGTGTGGTGGACAAGGTAATGAACCTTCATCTGTTTTGCAGCTGCTACTTATGTCCTGCCTAAGCTCTGCCTCCTGTCATATTAGTGGAGGCACTGCCTTCTCATAGGAGTGCAAACCCTAATGTGAAGTGCTCATATTTGGGATTTAGGTTGTGTGGTCCTTATGAGGATCTAATTTAGGTAACTTTGCCCCTACCCTTTAAAACAACTGTCTCCCAGGAAACTGGTTCCAAGATGGTTGGGGAAGCTGGCTTATATGATTTTCATAGCAGGCCTGTTTGTGAGGTCCATAGGCTTTTCCATCTTAGAATAGTTACTCAGAAGGTTGAAGTAATTCATGCAAGTAACCCAACTAGCAACTCAAATCTTCTGACTTCAGCAGCATTTTAGGCAGTGGGCCTGCATAATGGGGATGAACCAGGCTTCCTGTGCTCAGTGAAGATTTGATTGTACAGATACACAGTTTCTTTCCTTTGGGGAGTGACTCCATTGCCTGATTCAGCAAAGCACTTACAGAGACACACACGAAGGAACACAAAACACATATGTATAAGGTGCAAATTGATACTGTGATTCTGTACTCTCAGACTGAAACTGACAAAAAGTAAACAGTAAAAAGTGAACGGATTTGGGTGAAATTGACTTTAATAATTCATGTTATTTGGATCAATATGTCCAAAATTGTCATTTCATCTGTACCAATGTTGAAGTCACAGATGAGACATTTCACAGTCATTTTTGATAGTAAATCTTGGATTCATACAAGACCCACTGCAAGGACTTGTTTCTCGCATCTGGTGGTGGCTCTTGGACAGGGCATTCAGGTGCATGCAGTGCACTGATATGATCCAGCCCCATGTAGCCAGAAGTTCTGAGAGAAAAGCAAGGAGAGGAAGTAGCGTTCATCTATCCTCCTGATTCCTATATTTGGTCATTCGTGTGATCTCTTCTGTGTTTAAGTGTAAATGTCTTTTTACCTTTTTAACCCAACTAGTCATCGCACTGATATCAAATCACCTGATAACGAGTTTCCTTGAATTCTCTGAGCAAGCAGTATATCTGTGCAAGGAAATACATAAACATGACTGTTGATTGGGACAAAATTAGAAGAATCTTGAGGAAAAATTGTGGCTGTAATTTAACAAATGTACTTCGGCAGCATCCAAGGCTAATGAGAGGCAAATGAATTATTGGTTAAAGTCAAATAAATACACATTTTTTTCTTTTTTTGTTATTTAGCTAAACTGAATGGTTGCCAATGAAAAAAATATAATTAAATTATAGAAAAGGCAAGGAAATATTTAAAGTACTCTTCATCTCTGGACATAATTGAATGAGTCCTTATTAATAATTATTTCAGACCAAATTGATTGATTCACAATTAGGACAATTAATTATATCTTGATAAAGTTGAGATAATTGTCATTCTTATTATAAGAATTTTGATATTTACCCTAGTCATTTAGATTAGGACTCTTAAGTATAATATAAACATTTCTATGAATTAACATGATTTTACATAAACTATATATTGTTATAAAAAATTTTCCCATCTTACAAGGTTTAACAGAGAGCATTTAAATTCCATGTTCTAGATATAGATAGATAATATAGATATAGATATAAACTACACAATACTTTTAAAAAAGTTTCATGGAAACCTTCATAAGAAATTTTGTAGTCTTTTCTAAAATGACTTGAGCACATTATAATTTAATAATAATATTAGTAATAAATAATGACATGAGTATCAGCATTAATCATTGATACTGTTACAGTGCAAGCTTCGTTATGTGCACTTTCCATACATTATCTCATTTAATCTTCACCACAATCCTATTTTGGAAGCTATTATAACAGTAAGAGGTTGGCAATGACTGTATTTCTAGAGCATAAATTCCTAGAAAGGGATGTACTTTTTTACTTTTTGTATATATTTCTAAACAACCCTTGACAGAGTTGATACTACTGAACCTACTCATCAGCAGGCCACTTGAGTGTGTGTTATACATTGTAAAACTTTTTGTCTTGGCCAATTCCTTAAACAGAACATAATAGGAAAATATTTTGCTTTTATTTACATTTTCTACCTTTAGAATTGAGATGAAGCTCTTCCTTAGCGCTTATCACTCTCTACATCTCAGTACGGGTGTGGCTAGGTGATTAATAAATTCTAAATGAGGTGACATAGTCATAAAAAAAGCTGAGCTGAAAGAAGAACTGTGGGAGATTGTTGACCTTGGCAGACAGTTTTTTTCATGAAATGCCCTATTCTCTTTTCTGAGGCAGCTTCATCATTTTTGATATAAAATTTGTCTGCATGCTAAAAAGTTGCTTAATGGGGCCCTTGTTAGAAGCATTCAACCCAGCAGAGCATGACTGGCAGTTCAGGATGCTATGATTATATTTTTAAACTAAGATGTGGATCAAACTGAACTGTCTTAAGATATGACAGTTATTAAGCATATACCCATAGAAACCTCCAAAGAATGCTAGAAATTGACAAATTTTGACTTTTACATGGCAGATTCCTAACTAATACAGGACCCAAATCTACTGTTTACTTTTTACTCAATAAAACCATATGAATATTGAATATTTTATTGTCCATAGATGCCATTATCTACTAGAAACATATTTCATAACTTCACCTTGTGGTCTCTACATAATCTCTTAAGTGGTCAATTAAAGAGTCTTTGACTCATTTTGTTTTTTGCACTCTTGTGATATATGGTGCATCCTCTCTGGTATATTGTGCATCCTCTCTGGTGGCTACATGCATTGATTATCGTATGGCATTTCTGAAGTAGGCGTGTGTAACTTGGTACTTAGTAGTTAATACAGGAATAATTTATTTAAATATTACCCTGTTAAGGGCAGGAGAGGCATAGATGGCTTGAGAGGTGAAATGTCTTAAGAATTTTCAGATCATATTCTAGATGCTTATTCCTCAGTGGCCCTTTCTCATCAATAAACCTTTAGCGGATAATAGTTTGATATAAATATCCTAGTTAACACAGATATTATCTCTTATAGGGATATAAAGTTCAACTAACTCATCCTGCTAATTTTGTAGATGAAGAAGCTCATTACGGAAAAAGAAAAAAAACTTTACTAAGAAAACTAATACAGCTGTTAGGTCTTCTTCATTTGAACCAAATGAGTCCTCTCGTCTCAGAATTATTCATGCTCAGCTCAAAAATGATGTGAAATATTACCACACAGCAAAAGATAGAAGAAAAACAAGTAAAAATCACATGGAAAATCTACCTCATGCAATTAGTATTGGTCATGTTTCTTCACTATTCCATTTGATTCCTTGCTCTCTTAAGTATCTAACAGGTTTTCTTTGTTTTCAGCTGATAATTTTTCAGATAGATTTGGAAACAGCATCTAACATCTGTCAAAAAAATCAGTAGTGGTTATGCATTAAGAAATCTTTATTACAACTGGTTAAGGGTTACAAATTCATCAGTTGTGTAGCTAAGTCTCTGCTTACCTCATTTATATACAGAACTGCTTACTTTACTTGGCTTTATTTGACACTCGACCAAGAACTCTTTGATGAGGATTTATGCTGATGAATTGGATAAGAAAATTTATTAAATTCTCTTTTATGGAGCTGGAGGTGATTAGATTAGGTACCATATTAGAAGTTAGGGCAAAGAAAAAAATGTTTTCTTAAATATAAGGAAGATGCATTGTCAATTGCCTTTGTTACAAAGAAATTTATTTTTAATCTACATCAATTACTCCAAAATAAGCCTTATCATTTTATTAATATGCTCCTAAAGGAGCATATTTCTCTTGCATTTTTCTCTTCTTTCTTCACTTTGAAAGTAGCACTCATTTCTCAGTCAGATAATCATATGATTATGTTTTTGTTTTTACCTCACAAATAATTCAAATTCATGCTAAATGGAGACCAGATACTTGCCTGTCTTACTGCTTGAAGTTTTAACAAAATCTGTTCACTTGATTTGAAAAGTAGCACCCTGTTTTTTTTTTTCTTGGATAAAAGACCATAATGCTTGGAAAAAATTGAATTCTCATTTATCTTGGCTTATCTGTGGTATGGATAAGATCTGCTATTTCAGAGCTCACTCAGCACCAACAAAAGAACACAATGACAGAGAATACCTGTAAGTCTATGAGTGTCAGAAACAAAAAGGATTCATTTTTGTCATTTTCATTTGTGTTTTGAATAGAGTCTGAAAATTTTTGAGATGTTTCAGATTTAATGATGCCAACATTATCAGTTTGTGTGTTTATCTAAGTGTAAAGGAATTTTCCTGGGAAAATCTGAAAAGTACATTACAAAGGTTATTATTATCAAACATAACTTTGATGCAGTCACAAACACAGAACCACAAATATCTTTCTGGGAAAAGAAGAGCTCAACTGACTTTTCAACTTTCTAGAATAAGTATTGAAGAGAAATTTGTAAACATTTGAAGACATTGGCACATTTCAGATCTTTTAATTTTTCTACCTTATTCAGTAATTCCTATAATTGTTTTTATATACTTTCGAATGTTTCTTCCTGCTTCAAATAGCATTTTTCTCCAATGAAAATTTCATAGTCTGTTAACTTGTCAGTAAGAAGAGCTTTGAAATCCTATGGGAAAAGTACATAAAGTTTTTTGATGAACTGTTTTTATACCAATTTGGGATCTTGATTTCATTAAAATGAACTCACCACATTTTAAACTTTCATGACTCAGGTGTGAGAGGAGCACCTAGTCCTGTGCATGTTGGAGCCTAATTTATTTATTTACTATCACTTATTTGATATTCTTCATTCATTTACTATTCTTCATATTCACTCAACACCAAGGTTTTCAACAGCCATTCAGAGGAGCACTGTACGAGGCACTAGTCTACAAAGTAGGACACCAGCCTGCTCCAAGGCACATACAGTTTGGTTGAAGGAATTGTATTAGTAAACTGCCTAAGATTTAGTGCAAGCAGAAATGTTATAACAAAAGATGAAGCTATGAGCCACCTTAATTCAGTGGAGATGAGCTATGAAAGTCAGGTTTGGTAAACTAAGGGATGAGGGCGCCTGTACTATGAGGTGCTACTCGTATGAGTTGCAGAGTGTTATGAAAATACTGTGCCGCTGCAATGTGATAATCATGAAATTATAGGATGGTCTCATTGGGAGCTGTTGTTAGGTTTATATCTTCTGGATCATGGCCAAGGCTGTGTAATTTAGCAGGAAGTGTGTAGGAGATGAAGATAGAAGAGTCAATTATGCTACTTAGTAATGCAATAGCAGGCCAAACACTGGCCTTCTCTTTCTCCATTTCCTTATCTGTGAACTGGGATAATTGCAGTAGGTATTCAAGAATGTTCAGCTACATGTACAAATGAAATCACTATCTGGAGCTACATTGTAAATTGAAAATCCTTTTCAGTGTAACTGCCTTTCTTCTGTACATAGTTATTCAACACTTACTATTTTTGATTCATTGAACTACATGTGGGGAATGAGAGTTTTTTGCTTTAGTCTTCCTAAAGCAATGAAAATTTTATAAAGGTTATTTGTTTACACCATTTGTACTGTTTTAGGGCTCCAGAATAATCTTAAGTAGTTTTCATTGGAATGCAACATGAACTATGCTTTGATACTAAGAGCAGATAGAAAAAATATGCCCCAAACTGTCATTTTTATTCATTTACTTACTTTCAGTTCACTCATTACCATCTATTTTACATCAAGGTCTACAGTAAGCATCAGAAATATATAATATAGATGCCATTCTCATTTAATGTAGAGTGTAGTGAAGACTATAGTCACAGACCCCATTGCACATAGACAGTCTGTGATACATGCTCTGAAGAAGACGCAAAACCTGTTCTGTAATAGTATATTATAACATTACCTGATCTAGGGTGTCAAGAGAGACTTCTTTCAGAAGTTGAAGTGTAATTGGAAAGCATAGAATGGATAAGGGGGAAAACTTTTAAGAATAGGCATGCTGGAAGAAGCAGTTTTTAGAAAATCCCAGAAAGAGGAGGAAGATGAAGTAAAATGATGAAGTTAAGGAGCATTGCAAATTTCAAAAAGTCAAAATTTACATCATGTTTGCGATGTAACCAGACAGCAGAGAGAAAAGTGATAGATGGTGAAAAAGTGAGTGGTGGTCGTGTTTGGCAAAGGCTAGGCAGTGCAGGAATCTTGCCTGTGTCCATATTCTGTTGCACTACAAAATACCTGAAACTGGGAATCTTTAAA
>RJWT010007240.1:0-27894 GCA_004365215.1 Cuniculus paca | reverse complement strand
ATCAGCTTATAAATATAAAGCATTCTGACCACACAATGTCATAGAGGCACCAGCGCATAGTATTATTAGTAGGCAGAATGCAATTACCCTGATGGGTATTTTTCCAAAATATACAGCAAATACCCATGCCAGCTTAAAGTGAAAAACTTCTTCCACAGCCATTAATCACTGATATTGGCACATCACTGTCAATTCCAGAAAGATACCAAATGCCAGCATATGTATGCTGATATTTAACCTGTTTTTGCATTAAAAATCTTTAACTAGAAATAAACTTCCTTCAGTATTTATTGCCTTATTTACCCCAAAATTGCACGCAGTTTGATAAATGGAGTAATCGTTTCTAGTCACAATGGCAGGGAAATGTATCTTTAGTGCCTTCTGCTGCTGTAACTTAATAATTCATTTCAGCATGTCTGTTTGTAAATCACAGAAGGTTTGTTTGGGAGATCAAGTTCTGGGGAGATACATTTTCTTTTTGTCAATACAAATAAGCAGCATTTCAGGACTAGTGTCTACTATGCAATATAATTTCATAGGCTCAAGATTGTCCACATCCTCTAATGATGGACTCTATTTTCAGAGTATAACATCTTTCATTTTCAAGCACAGAAAAATCACAAGCACGTACACTTAGTGTAATATTCTCATGGTATTAAGCGATAGTTCGCTCAGCTTCTTTGTTAGGAAGTCTAGCACCTAACTAAAAGCACATTGCTAGGAATTGTGCGGAATTAAGCAGCCTTAAAGTTTTGAATGAATTAAAGAATAAATAAACTGAAGTGCTACATGTGTCAACTTCTAAAAATGAGAAAGTGTCAGGGACTATGTATTAAAACCTTTGTTTTTTTAATTATAGTATTTTTGACTACTTATGTTTGAGTGCTTTTCAGACATAAAGTGCATAAGACATTAAACCTCGCACTCAGTTCTCTGGGAGCAGGTGTAGTAAATGAACTGTCCCCTGCCAGGATTAGAGAGTGCTGTAGTGGAGATGCAAGCACACAGCTTCGAGGGTTTATAGAAGGGAGCATTTATTAACTCCAGCTATGGTGGTAGAAAGAGATCGTTTAACGTGCTGCTAAATTTAGTTCATAAGTTAATCTAGTATAGTTGGCAAATATATTTTTCTGGTGATAAGCTTTCATTGTGATGCTCATTATTTTTTCATTTTCATTTTTAGAGACGCCCAAGCAGATGGCCTGCAATGAAGTTTCGAAGAGGTTCTGGACACCCTGCCTATGCTGAAGTTGAGCCAGTTGGAGAAAAAGAAGGTTTTATTGTATCAGAGCAGTGCTAAAATTTCTAGGACAGAATAGCACCAGTACTGGCTTACAGGTGTTAAGACTAAAATTTTGCCTATATCTTTAAGACACACACACACACACACACACACACACACACACACAGGAGCCCCAAGCTGCTGTAGCCTGAAAAAAACAAGATTTCTGGACAAGTCCAGCCCAGGAAGGGTAAAAGAAAAATTAAAACTTATGCAAGATGCCATTTACACTGAACATAGAATTCCCTAACAGGGTGGCATCTGTAGTTCACTCAGAACATTTCCTGTGGACTTACCAGAAGTGTGACAAGATTGCAGTGCTTTTTGGCTTAGGTGCAGGGTTGAAAAGGGATTGAGAAAAATAGAATAATAATAAAGCTTTAGTTCATAAGGGATCTACAACTTTGGTTCAAATGTTCTTATCTGATGTCTCAAAGATATCTGTGTTCCCGAGCTGGAATCCTTTTCCTCAAAAGAACAGTGATGAATGTTTCCTGTGTGCTGAGAACCGTAGCTCATGTGGAGGCAAAAGCAAACACAAAATGAGAAATTTTCTATCTTTTCCAAACAGACATGTGGCAAAAAGATTTTTGATTTTCTGCTCTCGGTCCATCTATTCTGCCAAATTCATTACTTTATGGGCTGAACCTTTCCTCTGTACGTGAAGTTCAAGCTATGCCTGCCTCTTCCTTGGCAGCGAATACCTTTTCTATGAGCTGTGACATTTCTTAACTTTTAGCTAAGAATTGGGAAGGAGGGATTAATAAATGAGGCTTTCCGTTCCTCTGCCTCAGAAAAAAACCTCTGTATGGCTTTAAGAAGCATTGCTTCCATTTCCCAAGTGGGATGGCCCATGAAGCCACAGTGGCTCTTGGCTGATGGAAACAAACAGAACTAATACAAAGAATTTCTTGATCATTTTTTGAGACAAACTGGTAAGGGATTTTCATACAGGGTTTTTCAATTTTTTGCCATTTCAGTACGAAAAGCCCATTTCATTGACAATTCCTAAGAAGCCATTCAAGTCAATATATCCCTGGTGATAAAAGAATGAAAGAACCCTGCAGAATCATACAGTAATTTTCTTTAAAGCACATAGTAGTTACATAAATCTCTATATATATAAATATATTTTTGTTTATAACTAACACAAGGCAGGCTCTTGTGACTCTAAGAGTGCATTTTGTCATCGAGACAAAACAAATGCAAGATGCATCACTGCATTACTTCCATAGAGTTGTAAAATAATCTTTAATATTAGAATATTTTTATGTCACTTGGCAAAAATGGTTAAATTCATTGCAGTGCCCATCATTTTCCTGCCTCTTTGATCCACTCCTTCATTCATGTCCATCCTTTCCCTCCCTGCTTAAATGAAATGGATACAAAAAGCTCCTTAGATGGAGCCGCCATTTGCCCTGTAATCACAACCCAGATTTTGAAAATTCCCCATGAGTGAAGAAAGGAAAGGCATTGTTTGAGGAGGAAAGTAGTTAATATGTGTACTGAGCTCCTAAAGTTTAAATTCAGGTGCCATGTGTACAATTTCATCAACATCTTGATCCATGGAACGTTTCTATTCTGTGCCATATTGGTTCTTGTGAGGTACAGTGTTCAACATTTGCAGATTCAGGTCTGAAGACACAGTCAGGTCTCCAAAGTGGCATTTTACTAACAGCTTGGCATCTGCATACAATGTCTGCGTTGGACGGCATCAATCCGCTAACAAAGCATCACACTTGATCATCCCAGTGGCTTAACATAAACAAGTGCTGTTTTCTGTCCACATATATTTTGCTTTACATTTTTAAGTATCCGATGAGTGGTAAATTTTCTAAACTGCTTAGTTAATAATGGCAAAAAGAAAATTGAAAAGCAAAGTGACTTAAGGATGTAATGACAATCTCTCTGCCATAGCTACAATCAGTTTATATGAAATATCCCGACTTATTCTTTGGAGTAGGTTTGGTCAGATAGCAATAACCAAATGACTTGCCAATGTAACTGGTGCAACTGGTATGCTAAACATACATAAGGGACATATAGACGACTTCCTCTTAGGATAAGATCATGCTTCTTTTGTGAGCTTTTGTGGTAGGTGTGGCTTCCACTGGCAATGGATTGACAGTTATATAAATAGCTGGCATCTATCTCTGACTACTTACATATTTCAAATTTTAAGATTATCTTTGTACCTTTCAGAGCTTATCTTTCATGTTAAATCCAAAAGAACTGATTATTCTGTTCAGCGAATAAAACTCTGAATTGTTCGATGAACCAAAGCACCAATTAACAGGGAAAAATTAGAAGTAAAAGGCTCATAATGTATGGGAAACTTCCTAGGAGAACTAAAAGTTAAAGACAATGACCAGTCTCTGTTGCATATGAGTCCTTTAAGTAACAAGGAGAAATGTTGGCTGAATCCCTTTATCTCCTGAGAGTGTTGTTCTGTTTTTCACTCTATTTGTTATTCTGGTTTGCTCTTGGTGCTCATTTCTGGAAAGGAAAAATAAACACAGTTTCTGGAAATTTCATAATGGAAACCACAGTTTTAAAACGTGTATGTATATGATATGTATATGTATATGTACATATATATAGTATTAGAGAGAATTGTGTGCACATTACTCAGTATACCATGAACATAGAGAATAATAGCAATTTAAAAATAAGAACAACAGAGGAACATAACAGACTTACCTGGAGAAGTCAGGTAAGTGGTGCTATAGAGGAATTTAGTGGTTTCATCATAATTTGTAAAAATAATCAATGATTAGATAAAGTTATTCAGAATCAAGAAAAATATCAGAAGCCAACTAGATGACATGTATCATAATGTTGGCTTGTTATGAAGAGTTTGGACCTTAGGATACACTAACAAATAGAAAAATAAATAGTAAAGTACCATTGACCACAATATTAACTTGGTTGGAGATACGTAGGCCAACTGCTCATGTCTCACATGTATTATCCAGAACTGTATTATCCACTATTGCACCCATTAGCCACATATATCTAGTAATATTGAAATTAAATGAAATACAATTTACAATTCAGTTTTTCAGCCATACTAGCCACATTTCAAGTAACCAGTAGTCTCAAGTGACTGATGACTACCAAGTTGCTTGAACAACACAAGACACTTCTGTCACTGCAGGAAATTCATTTGGAATATATTATAGAAATGTTTCCTTTAGTTCTCTGTCCTTGAGGAAAAAGTAAGCAGAGGAAAGAGAAAGAATTTTGTAGCTCATATATATGCCCAAGCATTTGTTTATCTTAGACCATATAGTGTATTGAAAAGAATATGAACAGACAAAGTTTTGTCTTCACTATGTTATTTTGGAGAAACCACTTCAAACTCCACAAGTGTCAATTTGCAGTTGTGGAAAATAAACATATTTTTGTCCTGTTATCTTTTCAAGATTACTGTGCAGATTGACTAAATGCATAGATGTACAGTCTTTTGAGACCTTGTATCATTATAATCCATATAAGCTCATTCTTTGGTCCAGTGACAGTACAAATTTGCAATCGAAGGGAGACTAGTCCATAAATCAAAAAATTAAAGATAATCCAGTACATTTCTTCAGAAAGTGTCAAAGGAGAATCATTTAAACAAACACACAGGAGAACTGCTTTAATTCCTTTTTGCCCATCTAAACATTTCCTCTAATATTACAGAAGAAATATAATGTCCCTGGTACCTATTGCCCAAAAAACAGAAAGTTTTCTAGTATTCATGCCTTGGTTTAAGATATTTCAATTCTATAATAAGAAATTAATATCTAAGGCTACTTGAAAAATAGATCCTGTGGCTATGTTTCCTTCCTCCTGTGAAAAGTTCTTTTATTTTGTATTTCCTCAGGAATTTTCCTCTGGAAAAACTTTACAAGGTATCCCACTAATTCCAAAAGATTTCTCTTGCTTTTAGTTTCCTATTCGCACACTCAACTTTATCATCAACATCTATTATGCCAGGATCATGAGAAGTTATTTCACGCAACCTGTGAATTCTAGGGATAATACAACCAAGGCTTGAAGAGATCCAGTAATTCTCCATTGTCAGAATGAGGTTTTGAACTTAATGCTCCTCATCTGTTATTTTTATTCCAACTCTTATTGCCTACATCCTTTATCAGCAATTAAGGCCATCCAACACAGTTCATCTCCAAACCAACCCTGTTTACTCTGTGAATTATCTGCTCTATCCTGTCACAGGAAACTCTGCCATGCTGCTATCTTAAGAATGCTGCTATCCTTGTAACCACCAGTAAATTTAAGTTCTAGCTACTGAAAGATCTTTACTTGGTTTTGCATGTTCTCTCTCCCACCTCCCTATCTGTGGCCACCCAAATTTGCACCATCATTTATCTTTGCCATTTAAAATTTGCCTTTGTTTCATGTCTTCCCACATGTACTTGAAAGCTAGTATGTTCATCCAATCACAATTTTGATTAGTTCTTTAAACCATTGGGACATTTTGCCCTAAGAAGTTCTTGAGAGCAGTTTTTGGGAGGTCAATGGTATTATCTATGATACACTCACAGTACCTTGTGTTTATAAAGCACTTTACATTTTACGTAGCACTTTGATCCATCCATTCTGTTCACTCAGTGACTACTTCACTTAACTATTTATTGAGTGCGCACTAGAACCCAGTTACTGTGCTGCATCTTGTATGCAATGACAACTACAAATAGAGCTCAGATAGGTAAACTGATCATTGCAACACAATGAAATCGTCCAACACAACTTTGCAAGTAGATAGGACGGTATTATCCTAAATTTTCTACTTCAAAAACTAAAGTATTTGTGCTGAATAATGTTTATGAAATATAATATACCATGGCACATGTGTGCTATTTGCTGTATTTCAAATGATCTGTTGATTTCATGTATAAGAAAAAAAAGTTATTCAAAGGTATCCCTGGTGCAAAAAACTTGCTAGTTCACTTACTTCTTTCTAAGAAGATGCAATAACTGAAGTTTTACTGTCCCGCACCAGTCTTTCTTCTGTGGATTCTGAATTGTGAGCCTCATTATTTTCAGGCCCTCAGAAGCACCAGTGTATCAAAGGAGCATTTGCACTTTAGGTGTGTATGATTGTTGCATCATTTATCAGACCATCTCAGGTTTTCTCAGACTCAGCACTATTGACATTTTAGGCCTAATCATTCTTTGTTTGGCATGAAGGAAGTGGTTCTCTATATTATAGTGTATTTGGTAGTTTTATGGCTTTCATTGACTAGACAGTAGCATATACATCCTCTCTTGTTAAGACAACTGAAGATGTTTTCAGACACTGCCAATTCCCCCGAATGGAAAGGCTGGGAAGGTTGACCAAACCCACCCCTGCTTAAAACCACTGTGCCAAAAGGAGCCAAAAGAACTTTTCATTGTTTTGTCATTTAATCATCATTATAGGTAGGGTTTTTTTTTTTTCAAATAAGACTTGAAATTATAAACTCTTTGAATTATTACAAGAGACTGAAAAACCCACACACCACCACAAACCCAAATCATCCTTATCTATTTGTTGATTTCTCCATTCTACAAATTTATTGAGAGGGGAGTGGAAGACTGATTATCTCTAGAAGCTGAGACATTGGCTTTTGCATAGTTACGGATGAGGTCCTTCGGTGACTGTGCTTTGCGGCCACACTCACTCTGACAGTGGTTTGTGCATTCGCTGCAGGGAGTTGACAGTAAAGTCACACAGCTTCAGCATCTCACAGATTTGCTTTAGGGAGTTACTTTTGTCACTGCACACATTACAAAAATTTTGTTCCTTAGTCTTTGCCTCAGCGTACATGGAAGGTGAAGCTGAGTACATCTAATTTTAAGTCTAGCTGAATACTGTATTTCTATTTTTAATTCTTGAAGTTTTTCTTATTTACATCAGAATATTCTCCTTTATTAGCCCGTCAGTTTGGGGCCTAAAGCAGTAGTGGTAATATTGACTTATGTCATTGTTTTTCTATGGGGAAAAAAATCTTGACTATCCTAAGTAATTTAAAATTGTAATGCAGAGTTGGAATACTTTTAAACTACCAAGCCAAAGTTCATACGCATTTGATGTGCCTTATGTCAGTTTTCCTGTAGGACCAGTGATTTCCTATGGATAACTCTGAATCCAATTAGTTTGTACTTGTGTCTGTTTTTTGCACGGACTGAAAAACTTGATAAAGTTAATCAAAGACAGCCCCTTAAAAATATCCCCAAATCAACAGCAAACTCCCAACTGGACTGTCAGGCTTCCATATTCCTTTGCTAAGACCAACTCAGACTTTAAAAGCTTTCATAATTACTTACTACAAATTCACTAATATGAATACAAATTTAAAACATTAATTACAAAGTCTATGACTATAGAATATTAATAAGTGCACCCAGGGAAAGTTCTCGTAAGACAGTCTTGGAGATCAGAAAATTTCAATTTAGGAAGCCCTCAAATGTTGATATAATTTTCCACTCTACCACCATCCGATCAACCTACTTGGTATTATTTCTTAAAATTTTAAGTAAGCTGATTCTCTAGATTCAACTTTGGAATGGATCTACCTAATTATTGTCTGGCATAAGTTTTATGCCATCAAGTGCCCATTGCTTTTAAAATGGTTGTTGCAGAGAAGCAAAATGGTAACTCTTAAAGTAAAAGCACATCATTTCTTGAGCTTGATTTTCCATTGTAAATTGATAGAACACATTATCATGGACTTCTTGATAACATATTCTTATGAATAACCAAAGAATGCCCAGAAGAGTAAACTGCTCAAAACTTAATTTTTTATATTAATTTCTAGTTAATTTTCCACAATGAAAAACTCTATATTAGCTTACATAACCAGGATAAAAGTCTGAAAAAAAAATGCAAAACCACAAGCTATTACCTATCTTTATCTAATTTATAATTTTACTAACATTTAAGAATTACTCAAGTTTTATCCCCTGGTAGAATAAAGTTTTAAAAACAAAACTTGTCAGATATTGATATTATATTCATTTTAATTCTAGTTGAAAATTTTCAGTGACTTCCATCTGTCCCTCTGATATTTGGATTTTTTACAGCAGTCTCTCTTTTCCTTGGCATTAAAAATACATATATTCATGATTTTACTGAAATATCATAACTGATCACACAGCTGTAAATGTTTTGTATCTATCAAATAAATACATAACATGATTGAATTTTAGAAGTTTGCTGTAATGCAGGTGATGTGAACATAGTGATGGATGAACAAAGATGACTTGTTGAAAAGATTAGGTCCTAAATGTACTATTGGGCAGAGTTTTTAACTTCTTCAGAATATTCAGTAAGGATCAACTCAAATTCAGGGCATTTGGACACACAGATACTGGACCACATATTTGCAAGTGATGCTAAAAGACATGTGACATGTGGTACAGGATGTGTCCAGTTAGTCTATAACCCACCCACCGTGTCTCCGCTATGGCACCAATCTTGATGCCACTGAAGCCCTTGATCTAGAGAAGTGGGTTACTTATTATTCTTAAAAAGAAACTTTCCATTTATTTCCTCTAATTTAAAAAAGGCATTATCATATTCTTTGGTTTCCTGTAGCAGAGACCATAAGCCAACCAACCACACAAAGGCAACAAAATAAAATAAGATTAATTTCCCCAAGGGATAGATAAGGGCACTTTCATCTATGAGCCCAGAGCTGCGTCTCTGTGAAGTTTGATGATCTCAGGATCCAAGCCACAGTGCCATTGTCTAGACGTCGCGGTGATGTCAGCACAACCCTTTTTAAAGTGGTTTGAATGAAAACATGCTCAGATTGTCATATTTATAGCAAGGGAGAAAAAAATCAAGTGTCTTCTACACTCCTCTGAAAATAACATTAAGAGAAATCAGAGCTGCTTCTTGCCAGAAAATGTTAAAATCATCTTAGGGAAATCAATTAAGTGTCTTTAGACACAGACATCTTATGTATACTGTAACTCAGTCTTTCTCGGGGCCCTCGCCTAGAAGTGGGGGGGGGAGCCTTTTCGTTGGTTGGTCAAAACAAGTATCTCAGTTGCCTGATTTGAGGCATTTGAACAGCGGCTGGGAAGTACATTATTTCCAAGGGAGAAAAGAGACTGTCTTTTTCGCATGCCAGCCAGGATCATGGGAACTTTGAATGCCAGGAATTTACTACTGTTTCTGGTAATTCTGCTTGTAGCCATTTGAAATGTTGACGGTTGAAAAGAGAAGGCGTTGAGCAATCGGGGAGGGCCTGCGGGGAGGGGGCGCCTTGCGTGTTTTCTGCCAGTTGCACTATTGCACAGAATATTCGTAATGCATTTGGAAGTGCGTATAATTGTACTCTTTGTCAGAATTACAAAGCTCACTGTGGCGCTGCTCTAAGAGAACACTGAGGAAAATCTGACCCTAGAAAACCCAGTCAACCCCAAACAAAAAGAAAGCTTGTGTGGTGGAGCACCCACATAGCCAGTCCATTTCCCACTGTGTCTGAAAGCTCTGTCCACCCAACCAAGGACGTGTTTGTCTTTCAGGTGAAGGTTAATTTTGTAAAAGTTTTTCCAAACTTTCACTAATAAAAAGCTTGGAAAACTGAGCATTCTGAATTTCTTCCAGTCCTCTGGGCATCATTCCTATTCCCTCTGCTGTGTCAGTGAGCCAGTCCAAGGCTGCCTTCTGTCATCGCAAGTAACACACACATACTTCCCAGTGACCTTACAGTGGATAGACCTGAGCCTGCAAATGTAAAACTGATTGTATCTGAATGTGCACTGGTGGTGTGGGAGAACAAAAGCAGTGTGCTCTTGATTGGACTCTTTTGCTCAAATTCACATGTTACATACTTCTGTAGTATGATTATTATTTTCTCTGAAAGTTTGATCATCTAAATTCGAATGTATTTCCTTGCAGTCCATTAATTGGCCATTAAGTTATCTTTTACCTGGGGGTCACTACAATTGCAATAATTCGTTGATGTTTTCTTCGCACAGCTTCTTAAACTAAGGTTTCTGCAGTGACTCAGGTTCTGCATTCTGTGTGTGGGAAATCTTTTTTTTTTTTTCTAATAATTATTTGATGAGAAATCCAGTGTACTGACTGTCACCCAGACACAATACATGTCTGAAGGTCTGGAAACTGGTGGTGACCATATGTTACCTGTTTTCCTGCTGTCGATTGCTGTTTTCAAAATTAAATCATGGTTTTTCACTTTCAGTTGGAGTCAACAAATTTGGGATATTTGAAGGGAGAGAAGGGAGCTATTTGTGTAACAGTGCTATTATATTTGGCTACATATTAAACATAATAAATGAGCATTTTGCTTTAATTTCTTAAGTACTTTTACCCTTGTCTTTCAACATACTTTTGTTTCCTTTCCTTCATTAGTCTCCAAACACATTTTCATCCACTATGGAAGAAATCCAGTGTACAGAGTCCAGAGCCACCAGGTTATTAACAGGCCAGAAAATGCTTTTGTTTCTAAACCTGCTCTGGCATGGGGACCAATGCCAACTAGTGAACCATAGAAAACAAAGGATGTAGGATGTCCCAACATGCAACTGGGTGAAGACCATTCCCTCCCCCCAACCACAATGGCCAGGTGTTGAGTTCTACATCAAGACAGGGGGTATTTTAGCTGCCACTTTAAGACCTAGAACTTAAAAAAGTCAAAGGGCTTCCTTTCTGCTCTTGCTTCTGTTGTTAGTCCTGCTTTATGAAGTCCTCATTATCCCCTTCCCCTTTTCTCAACCTGGAAATGATTGTACCTCTTTCTCAGGGTCTTGGATGTGTGCCTCCACTAACTTCTGTGGAATGTGTGAAGCGAGATGTTTCAATTCCAGACATCCTTTCTCTGTTTTCTCATTCACCATTCTGGGACTGTCCTCTTTAACAGCACCAATTACATACAGACCTGAACCCAGGACCGAGAAGCCCATGCAGTGCCCGAAGCTGTCCATGTCTCCAGGCAGTGGCATTTCCTGAGCAATTCCTCTGTGCAATCCGAGGATGATTTTTTTTTCAATCTTAACCTCTGTATGGATCTTTTGGACTGTACTGCTTAAATTTTGATATCATGGAGTAAATTCAGAACTTCAATTTTAAGTGGTGTGAATTGTCTTTATAATGACAAAAAACAAAAGGTTATTAATATAAACCATGCAACTTTCCCCAGTAACAGAAAAACACTAAGCCCATGCTTTAAACAATCATTTAGTGTATTCCATTTCTTTATATAACGCAGAGGAAATGAACCTGAATGAGAGATGTTAAAGAACAAAGATGCTAATAACAATTGTATAGCTTTTAATTATAAATCTATATACTATAATTACAATTATAAATCTGAATACAGGTCTTCTCACTTGTCACCTATCCCAAACCAGTTCTGAGAATCTAACTCTTCAGACACACATTCATAATACTCACTTGGTTTCTTGTATCAGATGTTTATTAAATGACTACTCTGTACTAGGCAGTTGCATGATTGCTACAAAAAGAAAAAAGAGAGAATGAGTCAGTCTTTGCTTTTAGTTAACCTACAGAATAGCGGAAAAGACTAACATCTTAAAATACGTATGTAAATCAAGCAGTCCCTGAGAAGGAATGAAATACTCTTATTTTGAGACAGTCTTGCTAAGTTTCCCAGGCTGGGCTCAAACTTGGGATCCTACACAAGTACTCCCCTTTTCTGTTTTCTAAAATCCCACAATGTCTCAGACAACTAACACCACCTAAAGTGGAAGATAACTCTCCTCATTAATGATGATGAAACTAGAAAATGACCCTTCTGGCCAATTTCCTTTGTGTCATTATAGACATAATAAATGGGGTGGAGAGATTTGCATTTAAACTGTGACTCCCCGAAATGATGACTTAACAGTTTCTTCTTTTTTGGCATCCTTCTTTAGGGTTAGTACTTAATCCATCAAGTGGTCCTCAGAATTAATGAATTAGTAAGTGCGCAGTCAAAAGTGTCAACAATTATAACAAAATTCAGCAAATTTGAATTAAGGAAAGGAATTGGAAAGGTCAAAGGATTCCATCTTGAGATGAGGACGAAAGGCACTGCAGAGCCACCACTGTGGAGACAGTCAAATGACAGTAAAGGACAGAGCTACACTTCAGATCCCATGGGGATTTGAATGTCACGAATGACAGATACTAAAGACAGAGTCCCCAAGATTCTAGAGGATTTCGAAGAGTGAATGCAAACTGCTGCTAGATAATTTGCGAGTATGTCCAAGTGCTTCAGAGCTGCAGAGCTCCCCAGGGAAGAAGATAAACACCTGATTTAATCATCAGGGAAACTGTGAAGATGTCGGTTACAAAGAAGGCCAGCTGGCTCCCATAACCCTGGCTCTGTGTTCTGAGATCACTTTTGTAGTTCAAGTACTTTTGTGCTTCGAGCCAGGAAGCATGGCTTGTGCCTCAGAGATGCAAGGAGCTGGTTGTAAGAGCAGAGACTCACAAGTTTGTTACACCCCTTTAGGCTCTATTCGCAGGGAACAGGTTTCAGAAGTACACCCTACTGCCCCGGGGTGGAGCATGAACACAGAAAAGAAAGATGACAGCACAGACAAGAGGGAAATGATAAATATGCAGATCAGGAATCACTGCCTTAGCTGATGCTTCCCCAATCCAATCAGTGAGTACTTTAAAAAATGTCATCTACGTATCCACTTCTCCAACTCTAAATGTTGGGCGGTTATAGATTTTGGAAATTTCAACAATATGTCAAAGAGAAAAAAACCAAGGAGATTCCCGTAGAATTTTCATCTTCAGGATATATGAAAACCCCAGTCTCCAGCTAGTAGTAATAGACATTATTTTCTGTAAATTGTTATCCCTCTGAAGACAACTGATTCACTTGCCCTCCCAGAGTTAATACACTCCAAAATGCCAACAGCTCTTGATAAATGTTAATTGACCCCTTTTAAATGTGTGTTACTCTCCTAGCTGCAACCAACTTTACTTACAGACTTTAAACTTCTACCAGATAATATCATGACTTTTTTGTGTGGGGGAACTTTGCAAACATTTCAGGGTTGCTCAACCATATTGGAATTTTTTTTCTCCCAAATTTTCTTTGTGCATTGCAATTTAGATAGTTTTCAAAAGGATTCATTGTGGCGTGAACCTTGATAGAACGTGAAGCAAAATTTCTCCTGCTGGAAGCTTGGCTGTAAGCCTAGAAGATGGGTTGCATAAATTATTCTAAATGCCACACAGCATCTTAGTTCTTTCTACAATATTTTAAGTCTGGCCCAGGATGCTTGAAGTAAGATATTGAACAAGTAAGAGTGCCTTGCAAGAAAGAGAAGCTGTGACTTGCAAAAAAAAGAAGATGAAGCAAACCTATTGTAAAACTGTGTCATTTGGAGTTTAATTAGGTGTCAACTTGAAAGATGTATGTTATTTCAACAAGACTAGATCCCAGCAGGTTAAACAGCAATGGGGCAAGAAGAAAAGCACTTGTGTTAAAGAGAAAAGTTAAAAGGGGACTTTGATATATCAGGAGACTCCCCACTTGCGGATGAGGCAATGAACTCTGGCAAGGAGTGGGGTGTACAGAGGGGGAAGGAGCTCTGTGAATAGCTCATGGCTTTACTTTACAGCCCGATGGGAAGCTTCACTGAGGCACTGGGATGGGAGTTCACTAGCTTCACACAGAGTGCTCCAGTCAGTTTGATTTCCTTACCATAAAACCACAACAAGTAACTGACCTAGCAACCCTCGCTCCGAGTCATGAAAACATTCAATGTCTACTAAAACCAGAAGGAAGGTTTGACTGTAGGTGCTTTTTACCCTTCTCATAAACATTCAGCCATGATCCCTAGATCATAAAGAGATGACTGAGAAACACCTGCTCTCGAGTTACCCACATCAATTTCCAGAGATCAATTTTCTCTCTCCATCTAAATAGTAATCAGTGCTACCCAGGCGACAGTTAAAGGGATGAGTTCTGTGACAAGGTTTTACTGAGCTCTCAAAGCCCAGTTTCATTCTGCATGAAATGAGGGTAAAAGTAATACTTACTTCCAAGGATTATGATGATCAAAAATATTTAGGTTCATGTTCGACCTTTAATCCTTAGCAACAGCTATGGTATCATTATTTTTGTCTGGGAAGGACTTGGATGTTAATAACGAAAATGCTATCCTAGTGCTTAAGATTAATTTAAGGCAAAAACAAAGGGGAATAATTAACTGGATTGCTAGACTGTAAAATAAGCAGATAAACTAGAAATTGCACAGGTGGGAAGCCATTTCCCTCATAGTCTTTTTTTTTTTTTAAAGAATACAACCAAGCAAAATAAAACAGAGTAGAGTCAATCACAACAAAACAATGAAATGGTACCTAACTTCTAAACAGGGTAAAAGGCAATTAATAATGGCTACATAAAGCCTCTTGTTACCTGCAATATAACTGCCCATACCATCAGGGATAAATAAAATCAAACAAAATAGAACAAAATAAAACCAGAAAGAAAAAAAAAAAAAGCAAACAAAGCAGAACAATGTAAGCAATACAGAACTTAAAGATAGTAGCAAAACAGCAGTAGCTACCATAATGCTTCTTGTTATCTTCAGAATAGTTGCCTACACCTTCAGACATACTACAATCAAACAACACAGAGGAGAGTAAAATCAATCAAAACAAAACAATGAAAGCAATACAGGGTTTCTAAACAAGATAATTGGACATCCTCGATGACTGCAATTATATATTTTGTTATCTTTAAAATTCCCTCATGTCTTATTCCTTCTCCCTGAGAATTGTTTCTCTACATCACGTCAGTCAGTATGAGCCTTTTCTCATTCTAAGATACAGAAAAGCAAAACAAGAGGAAGTTTAAAATCTTCAGTGGTAGAAAATTAAATGCTTAAGCACAAGTCAAAACTAGGAACTAATAGTGGGTTATAGATTTAAAGAATTACTTACCTTTCTTATCTATCCATTTGTAGTTTATGGTTTTACAGAAAATCAAATAATGTTTCTGAGTTGTGGTGGTGGTGTGGTGGTGGTGGTGGTTGTCCTTGAGACAGGGTCTTGCTACACAGTTCAGGCTGATCTTGAACTCACTATGTAGCCCAAGTTGTCATCAAACTCTTGGTGACACTCCTTCCTCAGCCTCCCCAGTGCTATAATTACAGGCATGCACAACCAAGCCTGGCTGAGTTTCATTTTTAAAAATTTTCCACATGTCTACACCTAATTTCTCTGTTTGCAAAATGAGAAAAATATTTCCACTATATCTCAAAGTAGTTTAAAATAAAATCTGTGCAATATAAAATATTTAAGTTTATGAAAACAAGGTTTATACTGATAAGACGGAGTCTAACTTCTAACCTTCTTTTACTCGTGGAACCTATCTAATACCAAATATATGTGCACCGAAGGGAGAAGGAGGGGGTGTACCCACACCAACCATCTTTCTTCAAGTCTCTGGACCACCACTGTGCATCCTACCATTCACTTTAGAAAGTGATTTTCTTTCTTTTTTCTGCTTGGTACCAGGAATCAAACTCAGGACCTTGCACTTGCCAGGCAGATGCTGTGCCTCTGAGTTATATTCTCAGCCTGCCATTCATTTTAATTCTGACACTAACTCTCTAGAATTACCACAGGCCCCACAGGTTAATAAAGCTGTCTCATGAGACTGCCCCCCACTCATACACCAATGGGCCACCTGTATTGTTAACCAACCAGCTATAAACTGGGGATCTCTGCGCGACCCCTGCTCAGCTTCAGTAATTTGCTAAAATGACTCACATATCTCAGGGAAACTGTTTACTGTTCGTTATAGAGGCAGCCAGACAGAAGACATGCAAAGGGCAAGGGACAGGTGAAGGGGACCTCCATGCCCTCTCTGGGAGCATCACCTTCCTGGCATCTACGTGCATCACCAACCTAGGTCTGAACCCCATCATTTAGGAATTAGTATGGAGGTTCCATTATAGAGGGATGATGGATTAAACTGGGCCAGTGGTGACTAACTAAATCGCCAGCCCATCTCCTCCCTAGAGCTGAAAATTCTAACCATCTCCTTGTGTTACTTATGGCTTTGAAGGGGAGAAGGTTGATGAGCACTGCCACATACATAACACTCTGGAACAACGCAACGACAAGAAGTTGCAGGGGTGGGTTTACATATAACAAGAAGGGTGAGAATCACTAGCTTGCTTAGCACCCTGTGACTTGATTAATGTGAATATGTACTTTGGGGGACTCAAAAACATGGGTCTATTCTCAGTTGTCAGGCAACTGGGCTTGTGCAATTAGGGTGATTGTATAACGCTCTGAAGTGAAAGCCTGATAAGGGAAATGGTTGGTGGGTGACATAATCAACTCTTCAAGAAGGGGAACCAACCACCCTCCAGCCAGAGCCTCAAAATTGAGCTGAAACAAAAAAGAAGCAGTCTATAGTACAAGGGAGCAATGTAAACAGTAAGAATTGGGTGTACTGTGGTTAGACTTGAAAGAAGTGATGTAGGTGTGTATGTGAGGCACAGAGGAGTCCATGAGAATCGCAGGTTTTGAAGCCTGAGTAGGAAACAATGCAGTTACCATTAACAAAGATGGATAAGTTCACAAAATGAGCAAGTTTGTGGAAAAAAAAAAAACGAAAAGTTCTGTTTAGAATATTTTGTATTTTAAATGCAAGACATCTAAGTGAAGTTGTAGAACAGAAAATGAATTAATGGCTATGAAGTCAAGAAAGATGTCTGGACTGGAGATATAAATTTAGCACTTGACATAAACAGGATAATTGAAGCCATGGGACCCAATGAGATCATCTAAGACATGAATGTAGATAGCGTAAAATTGTGGCCTAGTGACTGAATACTTGGGACACCCCAACATGAAGAAGTTGAACTGAAGAGAAGTTAACAGTGGAAAAATGAAAGCAATTAGTAGACTGTCTCAAAAGCTTAGTAAGTGAGATGTTTCAAGAAAACATAAATATTCCAAGTCACTGGAAATCTAATGTTTGTATTAAAAATGACAACAAGATGCTGTTTTGGCCATCAGATTAGGAAGTAGCTGACCATGCTATCAAAGATATAGTGCAATTATACCATAACTGGAAAAAACAATGGGGTCTAACTTTCTGGAAAGTGATTTAACTTATATACAAAGATTCCTAAATCTAAATTTAAAACTATCCCATATTTGCTACAGAAATTATTTCTACAGTATTTGTTGGTAAGTTTCCAGGATGCACCGATCAGAAGCCTCCTCCACCACTGAATACTTTGCATGTTTTTCTAGCCATTATCTCATGGTACCATTTCACCTCACCCAACAACACTATTGCTGACTTGTTTATATCTCTACCACTTGTAAAAAGATATAAGTAGATTTTTCCATAGAGGTAGATTTTCCAGGCTCTGCTCTATAGCCAACATCAGAGGTGGTGAAGGAGGTATCTTCCTCTATGCTCAGTGCTGACATGAGTGCCTAGCAATAGTAGGTATTCAAGTAACATTTGTTGAATTAATTAGAATGAATGAATGAATGAATGAATGAACTGCGTGGCTTCCCTGGTCAAGGTGTTTTCCCATGGCTAAGCTATATGTCTGGAAAGGTATTTAGCATCCCCTTGGGGCAGAAGCCAAGGTCAAGGGTACTTCAGGGGAAGGTCAGAAGGACATGGACAGGATTCAGTGGACATGATTTAGCTACCATCTAGCCCTGAAACTCAGTAGTGTCCCTCCTGATGTCCTTTCCATGGGGCATCCTTGGGTCTGGTTGAGTTTTTTCAGGCTGCTTGGCATGCCTGGGGATGGCCAGCTTTTTCCTGGATGTAACATGCAAGCACTTACCCTGGTCTCTATCTCTGGCAAACTGGGATACTCCCACTCCCCTGCCCATGACCCAGCCATGGAACTCTCTTTACAGATGAGTGAAAAACTCTTCTGTTTTGTGCCCAGGACTTTTTGGCAGTTTAACAGTCAAGAATTCAGTTCTTTGTACATCACTGTAAAATCATCTAAGTGCCCCTAAATGCTTAGGCTCCTGGAAGGCAAAGTTGGAAAGGGAAGTATTTTATTTCCTAACTTTAGTTTGCTTCTTTGCTACATCCAGGACATGAGCAAATAGGCATAGAGTAGAGCCTTTCTTGAATGAAAGGGAAGTAAAAAGGTAGGATAGTGTGAAAAAAAGAGAAGATAAATTCATAAAAATCTATGCACATTATTAACTTGGTCAGATGTTCACACCTCTCCTTAAAGAACTATTTGAAATATGATCCCTAGTTTCAAAAAAAGTCTGTTTTTTTTTTTATTTTACAGAGAAAAAAAGACAAAATAACAATGAAACAGAGTTTCAAAACAGGTTAACAGGGCAGTAACAATAATTAACATACTGTGTATTGTTGTCTTCCTAGTAATTATTCAGAGTACAAGATATAGGCATGATACCTTGTCTAAGCAATATTAGCACAAACCTTTCTTTTCAATATACTAAGAGAAACTATCTGTATAATTATCTTAACTATCTTGTGTATACATATAATTTTTTCTTTTTCCCTGTCTTCCTTTCTCTTTTCCCCATTGTGGTTTGTCTTTTCTTTTGAACAGTTTCTTCTCTATTCACAATATCTACTGTACATTTTGAATTTTATTTACTTGTTCAGTTACTCACACTAGGGAGACAATACAGTATTTACACATGCGAGCCTGATTTATTTCACTTATGAGTATGGTCTCAAGTTATATCCATTACCTGTAAAAGCCTCCAGTTTACTCTTCTTTGTGGCCGAGTAGTACTCCATTATGAAAACAAAAAACCACACATCTCTTTCATCCATTCCTCGGTTGATGGGCATTTGGGTTGTTTCCAGGATTTAGCTATTATAAATCATGCTGCTATAAACATGGGTGCACACATATTGCTGTGGTATGATGTTTTTAATTCTTCTGGGAAGATACCCAGAAGAGGAATAGCTGATTAGAATGGGACCTCCAATCCTAGTTTTTTAAGGAATCTACACGGCGGAGATTTCCACAGTGGTTGCACCAGTCGGCACTCCCACCAACAGTGGAGAAGGGTTCCTTTTTCCCTATGACCCCACCAGAATTTGTTATCTGTTGATTTTTTGATGATAATCTTTCTTTCTGGGGTGAGATGGAATCTCAGTGATGTTTTAATTTGCATCACTCGAATGACCAATGATGTTGAACATTTTGTTCATATATTTATTTGTCATTTGTTTCTCTTCATCTGACACGTATGTATTTATCTGAGATATCCATTTATGGGTTGGGTCTTTGAATTTTGGGGGTATGATTTATTTCAATTTTTTTTATATGCCATAGATATAAGTCTTTTGTCTGTGTAGAAACTGGCTATAATTTATTCCCACCCTGTGGGTTGTCTTTTCACTCTATTGGTGATTTGTTACACAAAAGCTTTTTAAATAAGGTAAGATCCATTTGTTGATTCTTTGTAATATTTCCCTTGCAGTCTGGGTTTTGTTCATGAAGTCTCTTAAAAGCCTGTTTTTAATTAGGAAAGTACACAGCATGTTTGGTTGGTATCAAATAGGGAAACCTATAGTTCTATACACATAATTATTTGTTCATAAAACATTTTCTTGTTGTTATATAGCTTTCCAGAAAATTGCCTCTTCTTATGTTTGGATTTTCAACATTGTGAAGTATTTCTTAAAAGAAAATTTTTAAGAAAGTGAACATTCTGGGAGTCAGGGTTATTTTATCTCTTTGTTTTGCTCTGCTCTGCTTTGCTTTGTTTTGTTTTGCTTTGCTTTGCTTTGCTTTGCTTTGCCTTGTTTTCTTTTGTTCTTTTAAATCTCCAGTGCTTTCATTGCTATGATTTGCCTTCTCCCCAAATCTGGAGATTGAACCCAGTAACCCTCCCAGACTGAACTGTCATTCCACCACTGAGCTACAACCCCAGCCCTGCCTGCTTCTGACTGTTGTCTAAAAACCCCTTAAAAACTAATAAGACAGCACCAGCTTTTATGAATAAAGCTTCCACTTCAATCCAACTACATTTAAAGCGTTTCCTACTTTAAAAAAATAAAAACTGACCACACAAAAATTTCTCTGAATTTTTAGTTTTAAAGAGATAAATAAGTGATGCATAACAGAACATATATTAATTCCACATATTTAAGAGGTTTTGGAAACATCTCATTAGCATTGGCAACCATATTTGAGTGAAACAAAAGATTCAAAGCAAACTAGTTAAAACAAATAATTTGCTTGCTTCAAGAAAGATGATGGCTTCCTTGTCACTTCAGGTTGGGGAATAACTGAGCTTTGAGGCACTGATCATTTTCCCATTTTTCTGCCTCCCTGTTCAGCCTAAGTTAAAGACTTAAATCAACCAAACACTGCAGTTCAAATGTTTTATACTTTATAGCAGCTATAAAAGAACTTTTCATTACATTGCAACTGTATGTGCTTTTCCTTTAACTTTCTGAAGAATTCGGCGACTAAAATGTGCTTATCTCCTTCTTGTGAGTTTACTCTGTCATAGTTTGGATTATAGCTCCCAGGTAATAGGTGAAAAGTTCTCTTTGCAGAGACAAAACTGACTTCTAGAACAATTGACAATCGTGAAAGTAGTAGAACAATTATGAAGTAGTGAAAGGGCTGAATAGGAAAGGAACCTGAGATGCCTGACTAAGGCCTGACCAGGGGAGATGGATTACCTTCAGTGGTTGGAACCCTTGGGCTGTACACTACACAAACACCTTCAGCTCAAGGGTGGGCTTGGTTGTTTAGGAAATGATTTGTGATCTAATTTGAGATTAATATTTATGGCCTCACCACCTAGTTTATTTCTTTCTGGAAGATAACAAAAATAATTGTGTCTGTAGAGAAGAAATTCTAGCAGGTGGGATTAACCACACAGCCACGGCATATGATCAGTCCTGTTAATCAAATCCACAAACAGCCAACCATTTTCAAATGAAAGTTTTGCTTATACTCTCACTACCTATCATGTTGAATGGAAAACTCTAGCACCAAATATGACACATAGCAGTTGTTCGACAAAGGTAAATTTCCTTCCCCCATGAACCAGAGATGACTAGGTCATTATAGAGAAAACTAGACATCCTGGGGTAGAGGGAATAAATCCTGTGCTTCAGATAAATAGTGGAGGGGATTATTGAGTGTGAAGGCAAGCCAGGTTCCCTCTTGATTTTCAAACTTTCTATTAGCACAAGAAAGAAGTTAAAAGCACAAATCAGGAGCTAAAACAAGAAGATTCTGCTTTTCTTGGCTGTGAGACTGGCTGTTAAATTTTGCTTTCTTATTGACAAAATGAGGATAATACTATCTTCTACTTAATAGGACTAGTATGTTAATATACATAAAATACAACCAACCCTGGTGTATAAAAAGTACTAAATAAATCATTAAATAACTAAGGTCTCTAAGAAATTCTTCAGGATGCCGGGCGTGGTGGCTCACGCCTGTAATCCCAGCACTTGGGAGGCTGAGACAGGTGGATCGTTGTGAGTTCGAGACCAGCCTGGGCTACAAAGTGAGCTCAAGGCCAGCCTGAATGGCATAGTGAGACCCTGTCTCAAAAACAGGGCTGGGGATCTAGCTCAGCGGTCTAAGAGCCTGTCCGGCAAGCGCAAGGTCGTAAGTTCAATCCCCAGTGCCGCAAAAAAAAAAAAAAAAAAAAAAATTCTTCAGGAAAAAGTTGGCCCAGAGTTTTCCAAACCTTCTTTTCCCATGGAAACCCCCATCCCAGTCACCTAGACCTGTCTCCCCCACCTGCTCCCCCAATAACTATAGATGGGACATCTACGCTTCTAAGAATTCTTTAGAAAACCTACCCAAGAACTTTTACTGAAACCATTCTTATCGAAACATTAAAAAGAAAAAGTCTGGACATGTCACTAGCCTATATTTCAATTATAATTCTCAAAGCTTCAAAATCAAAGAGAAAATTCCAGAATATACCAAAATAGAAAGTTCCAAGTTAATGAAGTATATGTAATACGTTGATTCTCACCTTGTGTCCCCTGGAGAGGTGTTGTAACAAGGACTCAGAGGCTGCTTTTACTAGAAGCATTGACTCTTCACTTGGACCTGCATATACCCAATGGGTAACTGAATGCAAGACAAAAGCTTAGCATCTCTGCCCTTATTATGTACCTGTCTCCTTTACTAATCTTGTAACTTTTGATCAGATTCCTGCTCAACTCTACATGTAGACATGTTAATTATTTGAGTGCTCCTCTGAAGCTGATAGGACTTCCCTTTCAAAGCTGAAGCCATCAAGATAAGAGTAACTAAGACATTTACAAGATTTGGAAGGGCATGATTATCAAAAGATTGTCGACTACCAGACTACCAGAACAGCATCTAAAACTCTCCAATTACTGCCCTAAACCTGAAGGAAGTAACTCTACCCTAACTTTCTGCTTTCCCTTTTAATCTAAATTGCTAATTCTCTCCTCCAGTAACCTTGGATTCCAGAAACTGGGGGCCCAGAAGAGCCTTGCAAACAAATCATCCCACAATGAATCTACTCCCCAAACCGGGTCAATTACCCCATGATGGGAATTCAGGCTCCCCACCTAAACAAGACTGATGATCTCAGGGTAGGCATAAAATTACTTCTTCTAGTAAGATTTCCCAAGGAGCTTGACAGAAGCAATGGTAATGATCTATGAGATCATAGTTCTCAACCACTTATGTATACTCTTGCAACCACCATGCCCCTTTGCTGTGTTTCTTACTTAAACTTGAAGCTTGTGTCAGAATCTCCAAAGACATGGCTTACAATTATTGGCCCCCTTGTCTTCCTGGTATGCCTATCCTAAATAAAATTTCTTCCTTGCTTTTGCACCATTCCTTTTTCCATATAATTTTTAGTGTAACTAAACCTAGTATGTTGGGACTTCTGATGCCAGTTCCTCTGTGATTTAGGAATCCAGCAACAGTATCGTAATAATACTTAGTATTAATGTATACCAGACACTCATCCAGCTAGTTTAGAGGCTACTCTGAAATCATAACAAAAATAAATCCTATACTTTACCCCTGTTTTAGATGCTGAAGTTGCCTTGTGTCTTATTTTTCTCATTTCTGAGACAAAATACCAGACATCCAAAGTTAAAGGAAGAAAAGTTTATTTAGCTCACAGTTTATGGAGGTTTCAGTCCACAATGAGCTGGTTCCAAGGTATGGTGGCATGGCAGACAGGCATGACAGGAGATAGGCAGTTCATAGTGAGCAGAAGGTAGCAAAACAGCAAGGGAAGACCACAGCTCATTCTTATCCAGGATACTTAGGATGGGTAGCACTCACACCCTTAATCCTAGTGCCCTTGATCCTAGCAGCACACCATGAATCAATCCCAGCATCACATACTCTAGATCCAGCCACCTCAGAAAATTCCCCACCTATGACTGACTGCATGAGGCTATGAGGGGACATCCAGACACAAGCCATAACACCTAGTTAGAAACTGGTGGAGCCAGGAATGCAAACAGGAATTCAGACCACAGCCTATACACAGAAGAGTATACACAGAAATCTATTTTGCCTGCAATATTTGAGTTATTTTTCCACATTCCCCATACCTGCTTCTATTTCAGGGACTCATGGGCCCAAACCCTAAGTTTTGTGCTGGGAGCAGTTACTTTTATAAACTGTTTTCCATAGGCTTTCACTTGCATCATAAGGATCATGATATATAGTACCTATTGTCATCCCAAATTATAGACGTAATTCTAAAACATTAGGTAATTGACCAGGATATATGATTCTCATACACAGTGCCTTGGTCTGTTCCTGCTACTTTGACAAAATGCAATGGACTGGGTAATTTGCAAGTAATATAAACTCACATCTTATAGTGATGGAGCCTGGTAAGTCCAAGATCAAGGCATTGACCGGCAGTGCCTGATGAAGGTTCAGTCTCTGATTCCAATATAGCACCTTGTTGCTATTTCCTCTGGAAGGTGGGAATGCTTTGATCTCACATGGAAGTATGTAAAGGGTAAAAGAAGAATAAACTTCCTCAAACCCTTTTATAAGGACATTAATGCCATTTATGAATGTGTAGCCCATGCAGTCCAATCACCTCCTAACATCCACACCTTCTAATAGTTTCACCTTGGGGATTGCATTTGACATACACATTTTGAAGAAGTGCATGCCTTCAAATTATGACTACTAAACAAAGAAGTAGGACCTAAATCTAAATGTTCTTCTTTCAAGTGCTGCTGCATCAAAGCTGAGGAATATCACTGGACCCTGTCTTTCTTGTTCTTTCCAAATGCTGACATTTAAAAATTACCAGTGTTGGTTTACTTTGTCCAGCTCCTAAAGCTGAAATACACTGCAGAGTTTAAAGCACTGGTGCTGTGTGGCTGTTTGGTTTCTGTCTGGCTGGCCATCCTACAACACAAGCACAAGCCTGGACATTCGACGAGCCCCATCTCCAAGAAACATATGTCTCAGTTCACTTTTGTACTAGCTGGGCGCATTAACAGTCAAAAAATATTCAAAATGAGGCTTCCTTTATAGAACAAAGTAGATTTTGTAGTTGTTATTGTTGAAAACCAATTCATTATAATGGCTTTAAACGATTGAAATCCAACCCAACTCAGAACATTTTTCCCTCTTGTGTGGCAAATTCAGCAGATGGGTAGGTCTAAGAAAAGGAGAAAAATGTTTTCAGAGGCTTAGAGAAAAATTTTAAAGGAAAATCTGAAACACATACATACTAAATACACAGTCACATTTTTGGTATTGAACTTCTTGACATTTAATGTATCTATCTCATCTATATTACTTTCAGTAAACATGAGTGTTATACTTGCTTGGTTTTCATTAACTATTATTCTCTTCGGGTGTCAATATACATTGCCTGCATATAGATATTGCACACAAACCACACACACAAAGCACACTTCTTCTACTAATATTTAGTGAGATTGTTATAGTTTCTAAAAAGCAACATTTCCCACCAATGGGTAGTAGCAGACTAAGTGTACGACTCAGGTCTCTTGTTACTGGGACACAATACCCAACATCTGCAATTTAAAGAAATAGACTTAATTTGGCTTATGGTTTCATGGGGTTTAGCTCATGATCAGCTGGCTCCAAAGCAAACATGTCGTGGCATTCAGGCACGGCAGAGCAAAGATACTTAGTTTATGGCAGCAGGGGAGTAGAGCAGGGAAACAATGCCAAAGAGGAAGCAGTGAGGGAACAGATATAATATCCATAGTCACACTTCCATGACCCATTCAGACTTGCTCAGTAGGTACCAAAACTTGCTATAGCTCAGATCTTGAGTGTCCCTCCGTGGATTAAAGTATTGGTTCCCATAAAAGTGCTTTTGGAAGGTTGTGGAACTTCGTCAAGAGAGCTTAGTGGAAGGTCAGTGGGTCACTGGGGCATGTCTTTAAAAGGGATTGAGGGATACTCCTCCATGACCCTGTCTCTTTTGTGCTTTCTGGCCATGATGTAAACTGTTTTTACTCCACCTCCTACTTCCATCATATGCTGCTATGCCATTGGCTCAAAAGCAACAAAATCAACCTGCAACCTCCAAAACTGAACCAAAATCAACTTCCTCTCTGCAGACCTGGTTAGGAAAATGCATTTTTTTAAAGTATGCTTTGTCAACCATTTGTGCTAGAGTTTCCAAACAAGTCTAGTAAAAATGGAAATCTGTAGGTCCCACTTCTGGCCTACTGAATCCCAATTACTATAGGTGGTACTGGAATCTGAGTGTTTAACAGGCCACTTGTACATTAAAGTTTCATAAATGCAGATACCCAAGAAAAGGAGAAAAATAAGACTAAAAACTTTTTAAAGGACAATTATAAATGTCAATATAATCTATATTTTTGAGAAAGAAAAGTGACATTATGTCCCATAGATATTTCAAAAGCATCTAATTCATAATATTTCCTTCTGATTCCTTAGTTGCAGGTGCACATGTTGAAGCAAGTAGTAGGGGCAGTGAGAAATTTGGCCAGTGCACCTAGAAGCTGTCATGGGTGGCACCTGAAATACCTATCCCACCATTTCCTGAGACTGAAAGTCAGGGGACATTGAAATGTATCCAAGCACACTTGGTGTCACCAACTGGCCCACATGTTACACTTGAAAGAATCAAGAGAAGAGAGATAGGTTATCAAAATCAGTGGTTGTCTTTTAGATATAAACACATCATTAACCCAGACACAAATGCCAACCCAAGCAAGACACCAGGACAACAATGGCGAACTAGGACTGTCCTAAGCAAACTGAAAACACGTTGTTACCTTATCTGTAAGTGTCTGTCTCCTACAGTATTAAACATAGAAAATACTCAGCTTGACTTGCCCGTTGTAGCTTATGCAACACCCCGAATGATAATTTCCTGTCCTCCTAAATCACTTGTGATGGTTAACTTTATATGTTCATTAGACTTTGCTTAGGCATGCCCAGCTAATTGGCAAAACATCATTTCTGGGTGTTTCTGAAGGAGTTTAGAACTTGAATCATTTCACCGAATAAGGGAGACCATCCTCACCAAGGTTGGTAAGCAGCATCTAAGCTTCCCAAATAGAACTAAAGGCAGAGGAAGGGTGAATTTGCCCTCTCCTTGAGCTGGGACAGATATCTTCTCCTGCCCCCATACATTGGAACTGCTGGTTCTCTGACCTTTGGACTTGGTCTTGGACTTGGATTAGGACTTGAGCTTAGACTAGGACTTGGACTTAAGCTACAACCACCAAGGCTTCTGGGTCTTTGGCTTACAGAGGACAGAACATAGGACTTTTCAGCCCACATAATCTTATGAGCCAATCCCTCATAGAAAATCCTTTTCTATATATCTACCTAGAGCTTCATAGCGTCTGTTTTTCTGAAGAACTTTGAGTAATATATCTGTTTTAGTTATTGGTCCTTTCTTTTTTTGCTTATGTTTTAGACTTACTTTTTCTTCAGGGAGAAATTCAGATAAGGGACCCAAATGCTCATTTCTTTGCTCACTTATTTATGTGACAAGTATTTATTGATAGTGTTATGACTTTTATATAGATGTCCCCCAAATCCTCATGCAGTGACAGGTGGAGTTTGTGGGAGTGACTGAATTATGGGTGTGTTGCTGGATTGGTCCACTGATTGGTTTAACACAGTTCTAGGTCTGACAAAATGTATTTACTGAAGACAGAATAACCACTCTGAGTGTGACTGGCACCAGCTTATAGCTTGAATGAAATAAAAGAGGGAAGCAGAAAAAACGCTGGTGCTTCCTGCCTGCCACATCATGGACCGTTTCTCCTCTGTAATGCCCCTCTGCCACGCTACCTTGCTTTGTAGCCAGCTCACTGTGGACTGAAACCTCTACTAACTGTGAGCCAAAATCAAACCTTTCCTTCTTTAACTTGTGTCAGATATTTTGTCCCAGCAAGGAGAAAAGCAGCTAAGACATATAACCCATCACAGTCAGAACCTCCTGATGACCCAGTAGTGATGAAACCAGTTACGTTCCTTGATGTTAAGGAAATTGGGAAGGTAAACACTGGAAAAATAAACACATCAGTCATTATACATAAGTAAACCTTTTACCACGTGCTATGAAGCTTGTATATGGAAGAAATGTCAGAGAAATATGAGTGAGCTGG
>RJWT010007239.1:0-27910 GCA_004365215.1 Cuniculus paca | reverse complement strand
TATCTAGTGATTTTCAGTACATTATTTCTTAGAAGTCACAGAGGAGGTATTCTAACAAAGTGAGCAAGAAAACTCAGAAAGAAGAAAATATCAATTCCAGCAAACAAGGAGGGTATCTCTGGCCTTGGGTCATTCAGGAACCTTGGTACTTTTGTACTAGTCTTAGGTGGTAGCCTTTACTAGTGCCCTGTGCCTAATGCTGCTGAGATATTAAGAGAAGGGCACCTCCATCAATTGAGGAATGGATGAAAAAGATGTGATATTTTTATACAATGGAGTACTATTCAGCTATAAAGAAGGATCACGTTGAGACTTTTATAGGTAAATGGATGCGACTTGAGACCATACTCCTAAGTGAAATAAACCAAACTCACATGTGTAAACACCACATCATCTCCCTAGTGTAAGAAACTGAAAGACTCAATAAGATACAAAATTCCTGATAAATATGGGGGAAAGGTTCTGAAGTCCAATGGTGCTTTTATTCTTTGATTTGCTTGGTTTAAATCTCTTTTCCCCTAGATTGCAATATGTGAGAATATAGGAACAGCTCTTTTGAAGAAAACAGGGGACATTAAGGTAGCCATTGTTGGTTTCTTGTTGTCTGATTTGAAAGCCTGTAATGCTTTCACTCTTTTGTTTTATCTGGTTTTATATTTTTTTTGTTTGTTTGAGTTTATTGTGTGTGAATGTATGAACAACCATTTCAAAGAAGGCAAGAGACACTAGGGTAGCCATTGTTAATCTCTTGTTGTTATGTTTTGAAAACCTGTATTGCTTGCAGTGTTCTGTTCTGAAATGCTATGTTGTGTTTGACTCTATTTTGTTTTGTTTTGTTTTGTTCTATTCTCTTTAAAATAAAATTAAAATAAAATAAAAAACAAAAACAAGAAGGGCACCTCTACTGGTAGTTCTCCTCAGCCTAACTCACATAATGGGAATCATCATACATGTTTCCAACTGACAACACTTGGTATGTTTTCTTGTAGCCACCTAATCAGCCAACTCTTGTTAGGTCTTATCATCATCTAACATGGTGTTCATGAAGATGAGGTGTTCTTGACTCAGAAAACCCAAGCTCCCTTATCAGGCTTCATTTGTGCTTCTACCCTGTCCACCTTTGCCAGACAATGAAGTTTCAGTTCTTCATGGTCCTGATGAGAAGTTGCAAACTGGTGGTATTGGATTAGCTCTGAGTCGCAGACATATGCTGTTCACCATTTCCATTATTTTTAAAAAAGCTATAAAGTTTTAATACTTGTAAGAGTTGACATAAAATGTTGGATTTCATATTTCTGTTTAAAATGCAGAAAATCTGGCAATACTGGGCCAAAGAACTCCATGGCAACAGTTGGGTATATCTGAATTGGGTCAGCTTGTTTCAGGTTCAGCAGACACTTGCCAAGTACCACAACTCCTATCACTCCCTATTTACTTTCACCCAAAGGATTTTACTTGTGTCCTTCCAGCCAGACTCCTTCAGGTAGCTAAGTTGACAACCTCTTAATGAAGCAGGATTTAAAAAGAAAAAGTCAACTTTCCCAAACTTCCCCATCCCTACAGCTGTTGTTATTTGTTCTAATGCAGATAAAAACAGTCACTTTTGTCCCTGTAAATAAAATTTAATAACCTCCTGCTCCCATAACATCCTGTTATGCCTAAGCCAGGGCAACTAAGACACAGAACTGTCACAGCTTGACAAACTGTCTTTGTTCCCTTTCTGCCCACTCACAAGTTCCATGGCCAAGACCAATCCCTTTGACTGAATGTATAAAAACTGAAGGCTTTCTTTTGTCTGATGCTCAGCCATTTTACACAAGTCTTCTGGGCTGGTGTTCATCTAAAACCAAATAAATCCTCCTGTCACCCAGAGATCTCTCTAGTCTCTTAAATTCTGCGACGTTTAGACCTCCAAACCACAAAACCAAAGTCATTATCCATCCCCTTCCAGAGACCCAATTAGTGTCCTATATTCCTCTAGAAATAGCTGAAAGAAGAGGAAAAGCAATACAAAGGTTGATTTGTCACTTATCCTGCCATAAACAGCACAGGAACCTTAATTTAGAAATGATGAAAAACTTCCATATGAAGACAACTCAAATTAAGATTAGAGTTTGGGAATTTCTGTCTTTAGAATCCAATTATTTCTGCTACACAGTGAGAAATAGTGTTATGAACTTCGTAACATGTTTCCCAAAAGGACTGTTTTTTACCTAAGTCAATGATCACTTGGTAAAAGATTGAGCAAAGTGTCACCACTTGTGTTCTATATTAGTTGCCCAACCTCCTATTTGACAACCAAATTATAATATATTGTAGAGATATTTTAATCATTTATAGTCATTTATGTGCCAAATAACTGTGATCAAAAGATTGTCATTTTAAGACTTGTGAGTACACATATATACATAAATTTCATATGGTTAATTTGCCTTCTCAAGCACAAATTTTCCACTAAAGCAATAATATGTGATAATATGTTTCTAGCTGTAAAAATTGTATATATTTAAATTATATAACATGATGTTTTGAAATATGTATTCAAATAATTGACATAATCTAATATATTCACATCTCACACAGTTACAATTTGTGTATATACATGGTGAGAATACTTAAGATCTTGCAGTATTATAAACTATAGACATCATGCTCTAGATTAGATCTTCAGAATTTATTTATCTTACATTACTGAACCTTTATATTTTTTGGCCATTGTCTCTCCATTTCTACCTCCCCTTTTCCCCTAGCAACCAATATTTTATTTTCTGCTTTTATGAGTTCAACTTTTTTAGGCTTCATATACAAGTGAAGTCATGCTGTATCTATTCTACTATGCTTGGCTTATTTTACTTAGCATAATGTCTCCTAGGTTTATCCATATTGTTACAAATCGCAGAATTTCCTTCTCTTTAAATGCTGAATAATATCTCATTTTACATATGTGCACATCACATTTTCTTTTTCCATTCATTCATCAACAGAGAACTGTCTTATCTCTGTATCTTACCATTATGGAAAAGGCCTCCATAGACCTGGGGGGAAAAATCTTCACAATTAAAAAAACAACTGATGTAATATCCCAATAAAAGTTAATAATGTAATAAAAAAAGTTAACTGTAAATCTCTAGTGTGTAAAGTGTCATCTACAGGAATTGAAATTTATCAAGTGTGGTCTCAAGAAAAGAAATTGTGGCAGGTAACCAGCATGGGTGGGGAGAAGAAGCTAGCCCAGCCCTTGTGCACATGCAGACCACCACTGGGACTCTCCCATGGGTAGCTAGTGCAGGTCAGGAGAAGTAGCAGCCAGCCCTGCCCTTACAAGCCTACTGGCCACCATCACCTTTAGGGACCTGTAGCCAGCATGAGCCAGGAGAAAAAGCCAGCCATGCCTTGGAGAAGCCATGAGTATCTTGCACCCCACTACCTCCCCAGGAATTGACCAGGAGAAACCCAGGTGCCTGAACCATTGCTCTACAGTGTGGATTGGTAGCCAATGTGGGAAGCGCCTGGGAACCCACAACTCAATTGTCCAGAGGAACCCAGGAAAATGTCAAGATAAAGGAGCAAAAGACGATCTCTGGCCTCTAGCCCAAATAGAACAAGTCTAAGAGACATGGACATGGAAGAAAGCGGAAGTCGCACATCTGAAATTTCTGGGATGATGGCAAGTTTCCATCACCAACTACAAGGAGTTAGTGTCTAACAATAAAGGGACCAGGCACCAAAATGGCCCTAACTTCTGGCACCAATTACATGTTTTATGGGTTCCCCAAACCACCCTCAGGTTCAATAATGGGCTAGAAAATCTCTCAAAACTCACTGATAGCTGTTTACTCACAGAAAAAGACACAGGTGAAAAGACAGCAGAGTACTGCACAGTGCATGGTCTGAGAGGGCTGCAGATACACAGTCTCTCTGTGCTCAGGATGTGCGACTCATTCCAACACCCGTGTGTTTCAGTGTTCTTGAAGTATTGTCAACCAGGTTCTCCATCTGAGCTTTAGTGTCCACAATTGTACTGGGGAATTACATAGACATGATTAATTGATTAGTGGCCCATTTGTTGAACAGTCTCCAGCCACTCCCTTCCTAGAGGTCAGCTAATACATAAATAACTCAAGGGGATGACCATAAATCACCTCCTTAGCCTCAACTATTACGTGTGGGCTGAGGGGCCCATCATGAGTAACATGAGCAAAGACATCACTACCACAAGGAAGATTCTAAGGGTTTAGATGGGATTGGCTAATTGAGAAAGGGAAGTCAAGATAATCTATTACCTTGATTAGATAATATTTAGGTAGAACTACTCATTCAAGTAGACAATACATATGCGCTCAGTTTTGACCTCGAGTTCCACTTCAAGGATTTCCACTTGAAGATACACTTCCACCAGTATGAAATTCATATGAACAAAGTTATTTATACAATACTTTTTTGTATTGTAAAACACTGGAAATGATTCAGATGCCCTCAAATATGAGGGTGTTTGAATAAACAATGGTACATTCTACAGTGAAGTACCATGTAGCTATAATAAGAGTAATGAACACCTCTATAGATTCATATGGAGACATTTCCAAATTGTATTGTTAAGTTAAAAAAATGTGAAAAAAAATCTAATTTCTATTCTTTGTGAGAGAAAATATGCATGTATCATCCTCCACTTGCAAAAGAAATTCCAGAAGAATAAACCCTTTTGATTAATCTTATTTTAGTAGCTTAGTGTACTTCATGTAATTTACTTTGGAAACAAAGTATTCTGTTATGTACAGCTCTTTTCATTTGTCTGTAGGATCACGCAAATGGATTTTTACTGTTAACTATTTAAGAAATTTAAGTAAAAACATGACACTTACCTTGGCTAAAAACACAAACAAAAAGACACCCCCACCCACTGAAAATTATTTCCTCATTGTAAAAATAAAACATTGGCAAGAATTGGAGAGTACGCTAAAGCTCTGTACACTTGTTAAGTTCCCCTAGACAGCCATCTGTCGGAGGATAAGGAGCTATGGCCTCAGCTCTCCTGAGACACTCTCTCACTCCCTTTGTCTCTTCTTTTAAATGGAGCACACAGGTGAGCTTGCTTCCAGTGCTACAGGCACCTGTCAGTATCATGAGACCTTTGCCACCTATGTAGTGCACACCCGCCCTGTCTTGCTTGATGGCTGAATTCCTTAAGCTGTGCACTATGCTTCAAACAGCTAAACTTCATGTGGCAGGTTCGGTGTGGGAAGCATTTTTCGATCACACTGAAGACTGAAAGCATAAACTTACAAAATCCCTACTGATAACTTCAGTTTCAAGAATTTGAATATATGCATTGGAGAAGCCCAAAGGTAGTATAACTACAAGGTTGCAGAGAAAAATTCATTCAATGCTACAAGTAACTGGTACTAATATCTTGAGAGAATGGTTTTGTCCTACTTCTTTTACACTCTCTGTTAGGGTCGTTTGATGACAGTGATTTTTAGTATATTTTGTGCTACTTATATGTCATTAGAGAAATCTAAATTCCACAATTAAAATGAAATAGCTTATTTATATACTGAAATTCTTCTTAGGACATTCATTGAATCATA
Source organism: Cuniculus paca (assembly GCA_004365215.1). NCBI lineage: Eukaryota > Metazoa > Chordata > Mammalia > Rodentia > Cuniculidae > Cuniculus > Cuniculus paca. The sequence continues at coordinate 22,322 of RJWT010007239.1, read as the reverse complement.
ATACTATTAGGATTTTATAAACCATTCAACTAGAGTCTCACAGGAAAAAATCTTGAATCTTGAAATGCTTTAAACTTCATAGATGACAATTACTTATGCCACCTAGGAAAACACTTGCCTCCTCCTTTTCAATCTTATTAAATAAAGACTGCCTCATCAATATTCACCTTAAGTTTATCCTTACATTTTAGCATTCAATTTTATTTGAGGATTTCTGTCATCCATTTTTAAATCATGTTCTTGAGATAATGTACATACCATACAATCCACTCATTTAGTATGCTTGTCAGTAGTTTTTAGTATATTCAGATATGCTGAATTGACTCAAATCATTTACCTTTCATGGTCATTTTGCCTTGGGAAAAGCCAGAACCAGAACCACTGAAGAAGGTGGATGGGGACACACAGCGATGATTTTACAAGTTGCCTTTACTTTGGATGGCACTAGGCAGCAGCGTTCCCTAGGCTTTGTAATCACACTTCCTAAAGATGTTTAAGAGAACTTCCACAACTGCTTCAGAAGGGAGCCAGAACAGTAGGGTAATTGTCTTCAAAGTAAAGGGGAGATTCTTGAAACATTTAGTCTTTCTCCAATGAGTATGATATTAGCAGTAGACTTTTCATGAATGCCTCTTATGACATTGATGAAGCCCTTTTCCTTAAATTTTTACTATTCCTACTTTGTTGAGAATGTTTTTTCATTTATTATTTATTTATTTGCTTGTCTGTTTATTTTTGGTACCAGGGATCTAACTCATGACCTCACGCTTGCCAGGCAGGCGTTTGTGCCGCTAAGCTAAATCTGCAGCCCCTTGAGTATGTTTATTATTGTAAACATTTTGGATTTTGTTAAGTGCTTTCTTTCTATCGAGATGATTAATAGTTTTTGTTTTTTATTTTATTAGTACAGAGCATTATACTAATTTATTTTCTAATATTAAATTAACCTTTCTTTCCTAAAATAAATTCCATACTCTGACTTCTCTTCAGATCAAATAAATCTTTCGCCTTTTACTAAAATAAATCCCACACTCTTGTGGTATATAGTGATTTTCATATATTGCTGATTTTATAATTCAGGTTGATTGCATTTTGTTGAAGATTTTTATGTTTACATTCTTTTCTTGTGATATAGTTGGTTTGGTTTCAGGATAATACTAGTCTCATCAAATGAGTTAAGAAATGTTTCTTCCTCCTCTATTTTTTGGAAGAGTTTCTGAGGAATTATGTTAATTATTCTTTATAAGCATCATGGATTCATAAGTGAAGCCATGTGGACCTTGTCATTGCTTCAGGAAAAGTTTTAAAATTACAAATAAAGCCACTTTTTTCTGTATAGCCCACTTAAACTTTATTCTTAATGAGTTAGTTTTGGTAGATTGTATGTTTCTAGGCTCTGATTATTTTATCTAAGTCATTAATTTATTGTCATATAGAGTGCATTTCATTCTCATACTGTTTTTTTGAATTCTCTAAGGTTAGTGATGTCCTTTATTTCTAGATTCTTCTCTCTCTCTCTTTCTCTTTGTCTCTGTGTATCTGTTTCTCTCTCTCTCTCTCTCTCTCTCTCTCTCTCTCTCTCTCTCTCTCTCTCTCTCTCTGTCTCTTTTTCTCTGTCTCTCTCTCTCTGTCTCATCCTGGTCAGTATAGCTAAAGGTGTGTCAGTTTTGTTGAAGTCTCCAAATAACTTTTGCTTTCATTGACTTTTTTCTGCTAGTTTTGTCTTTATTATTTCATTAACTTCAAGTCTAGCATTTATGAATCCTTTGACATGGCTTAGTTTGCTCTTCTTTTTTCAGTTTCTTGAGCTGATTAATGTCAGATATGTTCTGTTTATTCACTGTAGGTATATATAGCTATACACTTCCCTTGGTGCTGCATCTAAATGCATAATATGGTTTTGAGTCTATGAATTTTGTCTTTATTCATGTGTAAATTTTTCTATTTCCCTTTGTGATTTATTCTTTTTACACAGTTATTTGGTAATGTGTTATATGATTCACACACATTTGTGAATTTCCCAACATTTTTTCTTTTTTGTTGTTCTTTGTTTTGATTTTAGTTTTTGATTCTTTCATTTTGCTTTTAATTATTAATTTCATTCCAAATGGTTAGACAACACACTTCACATGATTTTAACCCTTTAATTTTATACATGGTTATTTTGTGACAAAATATATGGTCTATCTTAGAGGATATTCCTTGCGTCCTTGAAAAGAATCTGCATTCTCTTGTTCAGTAGAATATTCTCAAATGTCTGTTAGGTCTACCACCTCAAGAAATATGAGGAACATGTAGATTTAAAGAAAATATTACAGTAAATAATACACTGCCATCAACCTCCCTCAAAATACTTTCACTGGGAACACACATAGCCTATAGTCCTCACTACTTTCTAAAGCAGTTCTGGAAGTACTTTCTCATGGATATCTACTTGAGCTGTCATGGCTGCCTTGATATCCTGAATCATTCAAAACATTTACCTCTCATAATCATTTTCACTTTGGGGAAGAGCCAGAAGTTGCGTGATGCCAGTTCCCATGAATAAGGTGGATGACAACACACCGCAATGTTTTTGCAAACCTGCCTTGAATGAAACTTGACAGCAGCTTTCACCCTGTTTTTTATCACATCTTCTAAAGACACTCAGTCAAGAATGATTAAATAAGTCTGTTCAAAGTGAGCTAGGTGTTTTGAGGGCAGTTAATGCCAATATGTCTTTTGGGGTAATAAATTTTTAAATGTCTAAAAATTTAAACATTTACCTTATATTTTGAGTACTCCATATATTTCTATTTTTCTGATTAACATTATCTCCTTATAAAATTACCTTTCAGTGCAGTTATAACCATTTTGATTGATAGTCATAGAGCCAGTCCAGCTCTACTGGTATAAGTATCTTTTAACTTTAAACTACAGCAATGCCTCCGTTCATGAGCACTTCTGTTCACAAACAGTTTGGTTTGCGAGCAGAAGCATTCAGCAAAATTTTTCTTCCATTCTTGGGTTCTGCACTGGGTCGTGAACACTGTTGCAGGCATCTCCCCTTCATGAACATGCATGAGGCCATCTTCTCTGCTCTGGCACACGGTCCTGGCTTCCTTTAGTTGAGACCATGGTTGCAGACAGACTTGTTTACCCTTGCTGTGAAGATTTTTGTGTGCCTTTTAACATATAGATTACAACTGTACAGTACAAGTCCATCCAGCATGACTCCAAACAAAGTACAGAGCAAGCATGGTGGTAAAAAGGACGTGCAGAGCCGTAATGAAGGTGACAAGAGCTTGCAGAGGGGTAATGAAGGTAACAAGAAAGTGCAGGATAAGAATGCTAAGAAGAAAATAACCATTGGACTGAAGGAGGAAATTGTAGAAAAGCACGAGCATGGTAAGCATCTGACTGATCTGGCCTCAGAGTGCAAGATGGCAAAGTCAACCATCTTGACTATTTTGAAGAATAAAGATACCATCGAAGGAGCTGATGTGGCAAAAGGAGTAACTATGTTAACCAAGCTGAGGACACAAGTGCTGGAAGAGGTGGAAAAATGTTTGTTAATGTGGTTGAATGAGAAACAGCTGGCAGGTGATAACGTTAGTGAAGCTACAGTTTGTGAAAAAGCCAGGAAATTGCACAGTGATTTACTGCAACAAAATCCCTCTACATATGAAACAAGAGATGAATTTAAAGCGAGTAGAGAAGCCGGGCGTGGTGGCACACTCCCGTAATCCCAGCACTCTGGAGGCTGAGGCAGGAGGATCGTTGTGAGTTCCAGACCAGCCTGGGCTACAAAGTGAGTTCAAGGCCAACCTGAACTGCATAGAGAGACCCTGTCTCTGAAAACCACACACAAGAGAAAGAAGGGAGAGAAAGAGAGAGAGAGAGAGAGAGAGAGATTGATTTGATAAATTCCACAAGAACGGATACCCACAATGTGATAAGACACGGCGAAGCCTCCAGTTCTGAGAAGACTGCTTCAGAAGCCTACAAGAAAGAATTCACAGAATTCATGAAGACAGGACAGAAAGGTGCAAATACAGTGGTACCTTGTTTCACGAACTTAATTCGGTTCACACCAGAAGTTGCCTCAAGCAAAGTTAGTGTTCTCTTTCTTCCTACTGTTCTGTAACTGTACTGCACTTTGTTTCATATTTATGTGGTTAAAAATATACATATGGTTTAGAATGGATTAACCTTATTTACAGTGAACCTTATGGGGAAATTTGATTTGGTTCGTGACCAGTTTTGTTCACAACCAGAATCATAGAACAAATCTAAAGTACATTTTCTGAAGATAGTTTAAGTATAGTTTTAAAAAATTGTATCTATCTTTCTGCTTTCTGTTTGTATTATTTAATCCACTCACATTTAATGTTATTATTGACATGGTTGCATTTATGTTTATAATTTTACTTTTAGTTTTTATGTGTCATGTCCTTTTTGTTACTCTATTCTTTACTGTTTTCTTGCATTACGTAAATATTTTCTAGCATGGCATGACATTTTATTTCCTTTAGTGATCTTTCATTAAATTTTTGATGTTTTCTTAGTGGTTTTCTAGGACTTGAGTTATTAGGTTGTAAATGATCAGAACCTTCTTCTGATTTATATTAACAATTTCAATGACAAATAAAAATGTTATTTCTAAATGGATCTAGTCTCTCCTCTCTGTTGTAACGTTATTTTCTCTGTAATATTCCACCTGTGTATATATATCTATTATATATTTAACCTTATTATTTACTATTTCTGATTTTCTTCTTCCTGTGAGTTCAAGCTACCATCTGATATGATTTCTATAACCTGATACAGCTCTGCTCTCACCTGTATCCTTTGTGCTGTTACTGTCAAATATATTGCGTTTCTTAGGATAAGCTAAACAATATAACTTGTATACATTGTCTCATAAAATTTATTTTAAATTAGTTGGAGAAGAGAAAAACTATGGAATTACATTGTTTGTTATAATCACGGACATAATTATTTTACTGGCAATTGTATGTGTATGTGTGCATTCAGATTACTATCCAATATTGTTTTCAACCTGAAGATTTTTAATGGTTCTCATAAGCCAAGTCTGTTAGTAACAAATTCTTTCAGCTTTTGTTTCTCTGGGAATATCTTTATTTTTTACTTCATGTCTGATACTGTTACTAGATACAACATTCTTATTTGGCAGTTTTTTGTGGGGTTTTTTTTTTTTTCCTTTCAGTAGTTTGATTATATATCATCCTGCTGCCTTCTGGTCACCATTGTTGATGATAATGAGCCAGCTATTAATCTTCCTGTGGCTCACTGGTACTTGGCATGCCACTTTTCTCTTGCTAATTCCAAGATTTTCTCTCTTTCCTTGACTTTCAACTTCCTGATTATGGTTCATTTGAGTATGGATTGCTTTATGTTTATCCTAGTTGGAGTTTGTTGAACTTGGGTACATATGTTGTTTTCCCTCAAACTTAGAAAGTTTTCAGCTATTACTTTTTGAATAATTTTTCTGCTTCTGTTTTCCTTTCCTCTTCTGTCCTTTTCTTTCTCGTATGTTGGTGCACTTGATGGTGTCTTATAAGGCTCTGTTAATTTTTCTTTAGTCTTTTTTCTCTCTATTCTTCAGATTGCATGTTTATTAGTCTAGCTTCATGTCCATTAACTCTTTTTCTCCCAGTTCGAATCTGTTCCTGAGCTCCTCTGAATTTTTCATGGTGTGTATGGTATTTTTTAACTCTAGAGTTTTGATTATTTAAAATAATTTGTATTTTTTAACCATAGTCTCTGTTTCATGAGTCATTCCCGTTACAGCTCCCTTTAACCATTCTTTTAGTTCAGAGCCGAGTAAGACAATCAGACTGGGGCAATCAGACATGTCAGGAGAATCGTTTGGCTATTGAGACAGGGAATGATCTGATTCCCTCAGAAGGATGTATATGTGGACATGAGGCCTACAGCTGCTGCAGTTGTTTCTGCTGCTAGAAGATATGTAAACCTGAGGGTCAGCTCAGTACACATGAAGAAGGACAACAGAAAATATCTGAAGCAAGAAGCTGGAACACTGTCGATGACTTAACCTTTGAATCATATTACATTGCTATCTTCCCTAATGATATTTTCTGTTATATGAACCAAGAAATAAAACTCGTTAAGAGAATATAACTTGTAAAAGTACCCAACAGTTTTAACTAAATGAAAATATTTTTAGGAGGACTCATACTAGAAGTGAGGGCAAAACCCTGTCAAATAGAATACTGTCAGCATAATACCATGGCTTATTTTTCCCATATGCATAATGTATATTGTTTTCTATCACGTGAACAATTATTATACATTAATAATTAAAACAGCAGAACAAAAGGTTAATGGATTTACAGTTACAACAAAACAGCAATAACAGTGAATCAAAGTTAATTTAAAAAAATAATAAATCAGCTTTCCTAGAAAAGAATGAACATGCAAACCTGAAAATCTATTAGTATTTAGGGTGCTTCATTGTTAGTGAAATTGTTATGTTTAATTCAGCCTTGAAGATGATGGTTCTTTCCCTTTATATAAGTGGGCACCAACTCTCCTGCACTGTGACAATTATTAGGGGATGGATATTTACAAATAATTCCACAAAGACACATAATCTAAAGATAGAGGGAAGAGGGCATATTTTATGAACCTGTTTGCAAAGAGTTAGATATCAAAAAGGTAAATATAAAGATGTAGAGGGTTAATGGTTAACACAGAAATATAATTTGCTGTGATTAGGAAAAGACAAGAAGAAGAAGAAAAAAAAGCAAATGCATGGTGTACCCTAAACCTGTGAGGGAGGAGAGATGAATGATGGGGAAAACACATTGGATTTCATAGAGAAAGTAAACCTTTGAGAGCTTTGGCAGCCCCTTATGTTTTGACACTAAATAACCCAAGAACTTTTAAATCAGCAGGTAGAAGCTATCACTTCAAAATTAAGGTGCTGTTTTTGTGGGGTTTTCGTTTTTGTTTTTGGTACGGTGGATTGAACCGAAGGTCCTGAGCATGCTAGGCAAATGCTTTACCACTGAGCTATATCCCATCTGTTCGTTTTTTAAAAATTTATTTATCTATTTTGAAACAGGGTCTCATTAAGTCACACAGGCGCACCTCGAACTTGTGATGTACCTGTCTTATCCTCCCGAATCACTCAGATTATTGGCACGAAGGAAGAGGCAGTGAGAGGACTGTGCTGCTGGAGCAGAGAGCTGCCCAGGAGCCAGGCTGGATCTACTCAGCAAGGCAGAAAGGGTCTTCGGAGCCACAGCACTGAGAGCTTGAGCCTGCTGCGTCCTACTTCTCATATAATAAACAAGATGGCCTTTGCTAGTGCTAGTAAATAGTCTTCATTGGTCTTCTGCTTTTATTATGGAGATTGCTAAAAACAGAGGATTGCTAAGAACAGCTGGCAGTAAAGTAGGTGGAAAAGTATGTTTGAGTACCTCAGTATATATATAATACACACACATTTGTTTTGTTGTTTTGTTTTGTTTTGATTTTAGGTGGCTTGGATCTGCAGGCACACAATATTGCCCTTTCATTCACACTTCCTTCATGTCTTTATAAATTGTTCTGTTGATCAAATGAAGTCAACAAGACAACAATAATTAAAAGATTATAGAAAACAAAAGTCAGTGAGGAAGTGTCGACAAAGCCATTCCATTCCATTCGCAGCTGTTAGTTTATTCTGCTGTGGAAGAAACTGGCCAAGTGTGACACTGACACCTTACATAGACTCAGAAGACTTTGGAATCTGACTTGTCCTTGCTGTTTACCTATGCCATGTTAGGCAGTGCAGGTACTGCCTCTCAGCTATTTTCTCCACCTGCAAAATGGAGACAATAAAACCTTGTCTGCCTTTCACATGCATTTTTGGAGATGAAAATACAGTAACACATGAGAAATTTTTATAAACTAGAATGTTATCTCCACTAAGGTTTTGTTTTGTGTTTTGTTTTGTTTTTCTTGTTTTGGAGCTAGGGTCTCACTATGGAGTTCAGCCTGGTCTTGTAGCCCAGACTGACCTTGAACTCACAAACCTTGCTCTCACACTCCTGCTCTTGCCTGAGCCTCCTGAATATTGGAATTACGGGCACGTACCACTATATCCAGTTTCTCCCTTTTCTTTGATTTTTAAATGATTTTCTATATTGGGTATATTTCTAGCTCCTAAGGGATATTTGTTCATGAAACCCACAGACTTTTTAAAAAAGACTTATCATCAGTAATTTCAACCTCTTCTCTCATTTACTTAAGTAGCACAGTTCAATTCTACCAGCAAACTTAGCATGATTTTTTTGTTGCGGTTGTTGTTTTGCTGGCATTGCTGAAATTTTTGGAGATATGTTAATTAGTTGAGAAACAGTGGGAGAAAAGAGAAGAAATTTTGAGAAGTTAATGACTAGGACCCAACATGATAACTAAACGGAAGTATTACTAAAAATTAATAAGACTATCATAATCAGTTGTCGTTCAGGTCTTGATAGTTTGTAATCAGAATAGAGAACTATAAAGAAAATGTGTAGTAATTTTGTTTTCAAGTGTAGTATGTTACTTATGATAGTAGGACAGTATGTAATTTAAAAATAATGGTGTTTTCAGGTCTTTTATGGTGTGGTTCAGGAAATGTGGAGTTGTACTAAGGAACAACTTATGCTATCCTGACTCCCCATTTGAATTTATCGCTAAAGAAAATATGTGTAAAGAGGCTCTATGCTATCGCCACCTCTGTGTTTGGCACCATAAAATAATTAAATCACCTAGAAAAGAAAAAAGTGAATCTCAGAAAAATACCCACTTGGTAGGTCTGCTGAAACTGTCCTTCAAATCACTCAATGTGAGAAACAGATGCCATGGACCCTCCACACACACACACACACACACACACACACACACACACACACCAAGGTGTTGTCAAATTCCAGAGAGTACTTATTTTATTATTATTTGTTTGGGGGGGGTACTGGGAATCAAACTCATGACCTCACACTTTCCAGGCAGGTGCTTTCGTCACTGAGCTAAATCCCTGGCCTGAGAGTACTGCTTTTAAAGGCACAGTAGAGACAATATGCACAAATAATTTCTATAAAGAACTATAAACAATGGCATAATATAAATCTTGGTAAAATAATGAGATAGGAGTGTCAAAGACCTGAATGTTTTCCCCAAGAACTTGTAGTTTGGGAAATCTACTAAGAAAGCATGTTTGCCTGTATGGGTGTTGTTAGTATATACATGTTCACGAGCTTTACATGAAACAAATACTGTACAAAAAAGTTGCTCTCATAGGTCCGAAAGAAAAAATAAAAGTATTTCACGCACACACACACACACACACCCACACACACACACACACACAGATGCTGGAAATAGATATTTAATTGATTACATTTCAAATGCATTTTGTGGATGAGTATGACCTCTGGTGTTAATCTAGGGAAATTCCAGCACTTAGACCTTAGCAGAAGAAAAGCAAAGTAAATGTAATTTTCTGCAAGCTTTCCACTTTAAGTTGGTGGCCCTTGTTTTTGTGTCCTTTCCTCGTCTCCTTCCTCCTTCCTTTGTTCCTCACTCTACAAATATGAATGAGTAGGTGCTATGTGTAATGCACTATGTGAAAGAATATTGTTTTTGTTGCTCTGACTGCTTAACTATACGTTATGTGTACGTACCTCTACAATCCTACATGGGAAAAATTCCAAAGTTATGACATACATTTTTAAAATCTATTTATCAGCTTCCAATTATCTGTTATTTTATTAAAGAGAAATCATGAAAAACTTAACAGTGCTTTCTGTCATGACCCAATAGTGTAAAATGCCCCCAAAGTTATGATGAAACTAAATGTTTTTGGAGTTTTTATGATTTTTCATAATCATGCTAATAGAGGTTTAGCATATTCTCAGAATGCAGACATTAGCAAGACGTTTGAATGTGTGTGATCAGCTAATTAATGAAAAGGCAGTGTTTGACTTGCTGTCCTTATAGTCACAGTGTCACATTATTTTAATGAGATTTCAAAATACTGGCTAGGGTGAAGTACTGTTAATCTGGGTTCTGATATTCTGACAATCACCAATGTTGTGGGATAAATTTCCATTTTCTTTAAATTGTGCATCCTCCCCTGAACTGTCTTTAAAGAGATGAAAATTCTGTAATTACCTTGAATCTCAGCACTCCACTTTTACATGATTAGTGATACATTTAATTTCATATTAAGATAGACCTATATAAAGGGTGACTGAAAAATATGGTAATACTTACCTGGTAGGAGATACCAATGATCATGAAAAATATGGTGAGAAAAAAAAAAAAACTATAGTGAAACACACATTGCTAAATATGATAAGTGTGGTGGAAACAAGGGGAAATATTTCAAATACGTATTTTGAGAATGATTATTAGCAGTTGTGTCTTCAACAAATTTTATTTAAACCTTCAACGTGAGCCCACTTCACTGACTCATGTTCACGGTAATTTCTGTCGAATGAAAATATCGTGGTATGTCCTCAACCACCTTATTCACTGTGCAGTGTCAGGCTCTTCCTCAAAGACAAAATGACACCATTCGTGCAAATCAAAGTGACACCATTCGTGCACTATCTACTGAGCTGCCCCCCCAATTCAATGAAACTTATTATTCTAAACGTTTTATTAATTTCTCATCTTGGAGCTACAGAACAAGTCATAATAGACTGTAAGAATGCTGTCACTGATTTTCACCTGCTAAAATTCTTTTCTTGATCATGACCATTAAGAAATTCGAGTCCTAAAAGTATGGATTATCTTGAGTCAAGGGGGTGGGGAGTCTAAAAGCAATCTTGTCCCCTTTTTCTTTTCAATCTATTTACTGGCATGTACAAAAAAATTAAATTGTTTAACACACATTCAGAGACTATCCTAAAATGAATTATTCATTCAGTGGCATTGGAACCCACCCCCCCAGACACACACTTAGAAGCAGATACCAGGTAAGCAACTTTAGGGCAGCTGCCGAGTAGAATATCAAGAAATTGGATCCAGCTAAGAATTCCAATTACCTAATGAGAGTGATCCGCTTTCACTCTAATTTCTTGGTCTAATTTATTGTAATAACTGCTATCATAAAAATCTTGCTTTCAAATCAATTTAAAATAGAAACGAATATTCGATTGGTCAATTTTTTTCTTGAGGGAGATGAGAATTTCAATGCACCAAAAAATACAAATAAAGACTTAAGATGGAGCGGAAACAAAGAGGCTTCAAAAGGATCTTCCACCGCTTTGTGTTCCTGTATGGCAACACACAAGAACAAACACATCGCGGTGAATTGCAAACAATTGCAATTTTTATTGGTTTATTAAGCGCAAATGATCGTTATACTCAAGTCCAGCAAAACTCCGGCGCCGTCCCTGGGCAGCGATTATTCAGCCGGGGTCATCATTCCAGTGCCAGTAATTCCCGGCCAGGCTGTGACTGTGGGTGTGAATCAGCCCGCGACAGCCCGTCTCCCACCCGATGCTGCAGTCGCTGCTTGGCGAAGCGAAGCGCTCGGGCTGGCGCATTCCTGACTCGCCTCTGCTTTGTGTCTGTGCCGCAGGTGAGGACGAGGAGGAACCGCGGAGCCCCCAGATCCCCGGAGCAGCCGCTTCCGCGCCGCCGAGGCAGCCCGCGGAGCCACCCACCGGGCGGCGGGAAGGCCTCAGCGCCGCAGCCCAGGACCGGCGGCCGGGGGCGCCAGCCCTCCATGTTCCGCAGAGGGCGCAAATGTGAGCGGGCGGGCGGGCGCGGGGAAAGCCCTCCGCCCCCGCCAGGGGGCCCCGGGAAGCCCGCGCGGCGCCTCCCGCGGACTGGGGGATCCCCTCCGGCCCCGCCCCGCGCTCCCCCGGCCCGAGCCCGCGGTTAACCCTGTCGGCGCCGCGGAGCACTCGGGCGGGAGTGCGGCGAGCCTGGCCGACGCGGGGACTCCGGGCGCGGCGGCGGCGGCGGCGGGGAGATCCCCGCGCGGGGTCGGCCAGGGCCCCAGGGCCCGAGGCGGGCTCACTCTCCGGGTGTCACCCGAAGTGGCCGCCCTGGCGTCGCCCGTCGCTAAACTTTTCTCCCCCGAGCCGGTGCCCCCGCAGTTACTTGGCGGGCAGCCTGCAGCCCCCTCAGCGCGGGGCGATCCTCGGCAGGCGCCGGGCGCGGGCACTGGGCGCAGCGGGTTTCCAGTGCGGGGGCCGGGCGGTCCTACGTGCTGCAGGGCCGAGGGCAGGCGACCTCCGGCGCGTCCGCACAGGCGGGGGGCGGCGGCGCGGAGGGAACGCGCGGCTCTCCAGCCCTGCGGCCAGGCTGCACCGCGCCGGGGCTCGCGGTCCCCAGCAGCGCTGCGAGTCCTCAGGCGGAGTCCGCGGCCCGCGCCCCTCGCCCCTCAGGGTTCCATTCCGCGCGCCCCCTCCCCGTCTCCCACACGCGCTCCCTAACCCGCGCGCGCCGCAAACTCCGTCTCGGTCCCCGCAGGTGATGTCATGCCCATTGTTTTGGCGCGCCCAGCCAATCGGACTCGCCGCCTCGATTCTACCGGAGCCGGCATGGGCCCTTCCTCGCACCAGCAGCCGGAGTCCCCGCTCCCGACCATAACGCATTGCGCAGGGTGCACCACCGCCTGGTCTCCCTGCAGCTTTAACGGCTCTGACATGGAAACCCCATTGCAGTTCCAGCGCGGCTTCTTCCCAGAGCAGCCGCCGCCGCCGCGCTCCTCACACCTGCATTGCCAGCAGCAGCAACAGAGCCAGGACAAGCCGTGCCCGCCCTTCGCGCCCCTCCCGCACCCGCACCCGCACCACCACCCGCACCTCGCGCACCAGCCGCCCGGCAGCGGCGGCAGCAGCCCATGCCTCCGGTGCAACAGCTGCGCCTCCTCCGGTGCCCTGGCGGCGGGGGCGGGGGCTGGGGCGGGGGATAACCTGTCCCTGCTGCTCCGCACCTCCTCGCCCGGCGGCGCCTTCCGGACCCGCACCTCCTCTCCGCTGTCGGGCTCGTCGTGCTGCTGCTGCTGCTCGTCGCGCCGGGGCAGCCAGCTCAATGTGAGCGAGCTGACGCCGTCCAGCCATGCCAGTGCGCTCCGGCAGCAGCCCGCGCAGCAGCCCGCGTCCGCCTCCCAGTACCACCAGTGCCACAGCCTGCAGCCCGCCGCCAGCCCCACGGGCAGCCTCGGCAGCCTGGGCTCGGGGCCGCCGCTCTCGCACCACCACCACCACCACCCCGCGCACCCGGCGCACCACCAGCCTCTCCAGCCCCAGGCGCGCCGCGAGAGCAACCCCTTCACCGAAATAGCCATGAGCAGCTGCAGGTACAACGGGGGCGTCATGCGGCCGCTCAGCAACTTGAGCGCGTCCCGCCGGAACCTGCACGAGATGGACTCGGAGGCGCAGCCCCTGCAGCCGCCTGCGGCCGTCGGAGGAGGTGGCGGCGCGTCCTCCCCGTCCGCCGCTGCCGCCGCCGCCGCCTCATCCTCAGCCCCAGAGATCGTGGTGTCCAAGCCGGAGCACAACAACTCCAACAACCTGGCGCTCTACGGAGCGGGCGGCGGCGGCAGCACCGGAGGCGGCGGCGGCGGCGGCAGCGGGCATGGCAGCAGCAGCGGCGCTAAATCGAGCAAAAAGAAGAACCAGAACATCGGCTACAAGCTGGGCCACCGGCGCGCCCTGTTTGAGAAGCGCAAGCGACTCAGCGACTACGCGCTCATCTTCGGCATGTTCGGCATCGTGGTCATGGTCATCGAGACCGAGCTGTCGTGGGGCGCCTACGACAAGGTACAGGCTTGTTCCCTCGCCCAGCCTCCCGGAGCGGGGCGCCCGGGGTTGGGGACGGGCACCGGCGGGAACCGTCCCCGGGAGATCGGGAGTGTCCTCCTGGCCCGCGAGCGCGCCCGGGACGTAAACCAGTAGCTGACCGGGCGACTTGGAGCGGGCACCTTTCCGCGTGCCGCCAAAGTTCTCCAGGCGCTGAGAGTGGCCCGCGCGTTCGGGCACACTAAATAAGTTCTGGGAATTGTAGGGAAAGCGTGTGTATTTCTGTCCTGGTGCGCAGATTTAGGAGCCCAGGTGTCTTTAACTTGCAGCTGTTAAAGTCAGGAGGAACTTCCTAACGGGCCAGGTACAGCTATTCAGTCTTGATGGTGCCGCTGAGTCCTTACCTGCAGCTGAACCGGAGCCCTTCCAGGTGTGCGTTTTTTGGACTCAGGTGGTTTGTTTGTTTGTTTGTTTTTGGGGGGTTGTTCTTTTGCTTTTCGGGTTTTTTTTTACTTTTTGAGACAAGAGTTCACTATGCAGTTCAGGCTGGCCTTGAACTCACTTTGTAGTCCAGGCTGGCCTTGAACTCGCAGTGGTTCTCCTACCTCAGCCTCCCAAGTACCGGGATTACAGGTGCGCGCCACCAAGCTTGGCTGGAGCTCAGTTTTGAGGCCAAGGAAGCTGACATCAAAGAACCAAGACCCATACCCGCACGACTATGCTCGGGACCCCTCGTGTGAGTCAGAATCCACTGGCAGGGCACAGACCCTCGTGGCCTGGAAGGTGGGTAAAAGTGGTCCTTTCTTAAAGGTCTTTCTTCTGTGTTGCAGGCGTCGCTGTATTCCTTAGCTCTGAAATGCCTTATCAGTCTCTCCACGATCATCCTGCTCGGTCTGATCATCGTGTACCACGCCAGGGAAATACAGGTAATTTAGGCTCTGCTTTTTATCAATGACCCAGCTCCATGCAGTCAGATTGGGGCAAAGCAAGACAACAGGGGCTTTTCCCAAGTCCTCACAATGTTGCTTGAAGGGAGGAAGACACATAAGGTATTCCTGTGTCGGCATATGACCTGCTCTTTGAAGAAGTTAAAAATAAAATAAGGCAGTGCAGCACATTTTTACAGTAGTTTCAGGGATGTACTTGTTAAATTATTACAATTTTCCCCTGTCCTCTTCAGGTAGATTCACTTCTCCATGTTGGTCACATTTGTTTTTCTTAAAACAAGTTATACACTGTCTTTAATCTGTACAGTAAATGTGTGTTTTTTAAGACATCTTTTCTTAGCTATTGTGGGGGTTCCTGTCCATCTGTATTGTCTCCTGTAAAGGATCATAAAGAAGCAAATAGATTCGTTATATTATTAGCTAACTGATATTTAAAAAAAAACTTTTTTTTCCTATATTCTCCAACATTCCAAAAAAGTTTATTAAATTTAGGTTATAAATGCTGTATATCTCTTAGCTGAGTAGGTACTTAGCTATAGTCAGTAAGTTATGTTTTAAAATGTTATTTAAAAGCCCTGGCCACTGCCCTGGTGAGCTGTCTTAGCAGGAAGGTGTTAGCATTACTTAAATCCAGCTAGACTTGGCTGCTACTGATGATATCAGGAAACTGAAATTTATGGCTCCTTTCGTCAGCTGTTTACTGTGCTATATCCCATAGTCAGGGGAACATTAAGGTTGGTGAATTAAAATAACTAGGGATTTTCCTAATTTTGAATAGTTGCTTAAATGTATTTTCTGATTTCTTTGAGTTATTGTTTGGTATTTAGTGGGACTATGAAACTTTCATATTCAGGTTGCCTTTGAATTTAAGACATCGTGTAGGAAATGTGATGTAATTTAGTATTAGATTATTTGCTAATTAGTAATTAGCAAACACTACCTTTAAAAAAACACTTTTAATATTTGCTCAGACAAAATAAGGATGCATATAACCCCCAGTGAAGAGGAAGAAATCACTACATTTTGCATTTATGTTTTCTAAAACTTTGAAAAGTGTGTTTTTGAGGGGATAAAAGTAGAAAATGAGAATTAGAAGGAAAAAAAAACAAGAATATTTGGAAATAAGTAATACAACTGCACTGGCAAAATGAGACAAATATATTTGAATTTTTTTTATTTCAGAATTTACTTTTTAGTCCTGGTGGTGGTAGCCTTTTGAGATTCTTTCAGATGTTTTAAAGTGATAATGAAATTTAAGTTAAACATTACAAATGTATCTTTTCATGTTTACCTGAAAAGGAGACAGAACTAGATGGAACAAAACCGGTCCTTTTGACTCAGTTTACACATAGGTACCTGAAGTCAAAGTGGTGGGTGGCTTGCCAGATCCCTTAGCTCGAGAGCGCAAAGCTGGGACAGGCCTGGTCTCCTCACTTCCAGTCCATAATACTTGCAGCGCTCTACTCCTTTTGCCAAAGTCCTGGAACGTGGGTGTTGCTGTATCTACCATTTCCATCTAACTCGAAACATTGTTTTATGAACAGGGGTATGATTCAGATATTGTTCTAGAATGTTCTTACATGTTTTTAAGAATCAAGTTACTTTAAAAAATGTTTTGCTTGGAGGCCAAAGTAATTTTACTTGACACATCCTAGCAGGGAAGACCTTGCTGGTTTTTATTAAACACCAGCTTTCCTAGGATTGTCTGTTGCTTCTGAAAAGGACACGGCTAAGCAAGCATTAATGGGGAAGATGTTTGCTGGTATTAACATGAAGAACAAAGTGTCTTCCTTAAATCATTGACTTTTTAAGAATTCTTGGGTGTTGTTTTTTTTTTTAAATAACTCTTAAGAGGCTTAAGAGGAGCTGCCAAATGTTAAGTATGTGTCCTAAATAAGGAGATACCAGAATTCTTGAAATTTACAGAAGCTAATAAAAATACAGGGAATTATATTTGTATAGATTATTTCATGCTTGAAAGTGTTCTCATTGTTGTCCAAATACACTATCTCTTTTATACAAATGCCTAGGTATGTTTAGTTGAGAAAAATGATAAGATCAAATCATTTTGGTGAATAAACACAATGAATTTCTTTGCTGTCATGTAACATCTGCATCACAGAATTTAGATTATTATTATTACTATTTTTTGGGTCCTGAGAATTGAACTCAGTACCTCACGCTTGCCAGGCATGTAATGTGCCACTGAGCTAAATCCCCAGCCCTAGAATTTAGATTGTTAAAAGCTGGGCTTATTGTGTACAATATATAGTCTCTGGTTAGCCCATCACACTATTATTTCAAAGTAGGGACTTGGACAATATCATTCTGTTACTTTGGATGATGCCATTTTTATATCCAGTATTTTGTCTATAGGGATTGCTCTCTCAGGATACCATCAAGAACTGGTAAAAAGTAGCCGTGTTCTAATTTGTCCAAAGACGCATCTCAGCAAAGCTGCCAGAACACTTCACTCTCACGCTCAGTGAAACCAAGTGCAAAGACTCATGTATATTCATGGAAAATGACAAACTGTGCCCTTCTTTTTAACGTATTGATGTCACTGCACTAGGTGTATTTCTTTCATAAAAACTTTTAAGTGAATGGGTACCTCTCAGTTTACTATAATGAATTTTAAATATATTGCCTCATCTTTGAGGACCAAATGCATGTCCTTGAATGGAGCATGTAATCTAAAATGAATGACACGGTATGATGATTGGATAGTAACAGCTAGCTAGTGTGTTCCTGGTGTATGATATGATTTCCCACTACATTCAGGAAAAATAAGTGATGTAGCTGATATTCTCACTCTCTATCCCCTGAAAGTACTTAATGAAGCTCGGGGAGGCCCTGACATTTTCATGGAGAACCTTGGAAAGCAAGTCAGTGTGACCTTTTATAAAGTGTTTATACACACGCTGGCAAAATAAAACGGTCCAGGTGAGTCATGGACGGAAGTGCTTGGATTAAAATAGTGTGATAGGGAAGCTTTGTAAGAGCACAACTCAGTAAATTTAAGCTTTGGTGTCATTTTTCAGTACCACAGACAGCTCAAAGCAGCAGGCTACATAGTTTTTTCATTTCACTAATTACTTTTATCCCCTATGAACAAAAATAACTTTTTTTTTTTTTCCCTGAGAGGATGCTTATATAATAAAATCAGGTTGTGGAGGATTTGCAACTAAATAGATACTTGACTTTTTCAAAATTGACATTTGGCCTTACTTTCCATATTCATCAGTAAAGCCAAAAACAGTGAATAAGTAAATGAATACATAAATAAATTCTAATAAAATACTATATATCACCACCTCCTAACAAAGGAAAAATACTAGAGGGATTGTTTTTTACAGTTTGGAAAGGCTGCTTGATAGCAAATAAAGAGCTTCCCTACCTCATATCTCAAGGTCAAATAATAAGAAGCACAGAAGTGTGATTTCTGGTAACCTTCCTTTTTGTTTCCAACCTGCAGTGAAGCCTAAGATAGTTCTCTGGCTGAATACGTGTGAAGCAAAGTTCAAATACTTTGTAAGATCTTCAGTATCAGAAAATTTGAGTGTAAATTTTACGTTGTCGTTTTAGCTTTGTTGTACTATCATTTTTCTTTTTTTTTTTTTTCCTGGCACTGGAGATCGAACTCAACCTCACACTTGCCAGGCAGGTGCTTAGGCCGCTGAGCTAAATCCCCAGCCCTCGTCTTTTTGAGACAGGGTCTCACTATGCCATTCAGGCTAGCCTTGAGCTCACTTTGTAGCCCAGGCTGGTCTCGAACTCACAATGATCCGCCTGTGTCAGCCTCCCGAATGCTGGGATTGCAGGCACAAGCCACCACACCCGGCACTATCATTTTTCTTGTGGAAGCAATTTTAGTGGAAAGAGATGTTTAGTATTTTGAAGTTGGCATACACTGAAGAGTCCAAACTGGGAAGGAAAGCCCCTTGGGCTGTTAGCTGAGTTTTTTGGTTCTCATGGGATTTGGAAGAACAACAGGTTCTACACTTTAATTAGAAAGCATTTTTCTTTGTTATTGTTTTGATGATGCCATAATTAAATAATACATAGCATTAGGGAAAATATTCTGATTTTTTTCATTATCTTTTTGAATAGGATAATTAATGCATCCATTTCAAGTTAGCTTTTCAGATATGGACTGTATAGAACAATAACTGGAAGGACAGGAAGTATGATATCTCTTCATTAGTACACCAGGGCCATGCAAAGGAGGTAGGAGTGAGTGAGGACAGGGGCCTTAGCACCTTTTGAAGTCTCCTGAACTGACCGGGAATGGATGGCTCCTCAAAGAAAGATCACTTCCCCACTCCACTGGAGAGCAAGTAGATGCTTTTAGGTCATGCAGAAAGTACTGCATAACTGCTATTCTTATTATTAAAATAGCAAACACACATAATGAAAGGAATTCAAACAGTAAAGAACAGTTTAAAGTAAAAAGAGTAGTCACATTCTATATACCCTAGTCCTGTTTGTTAGAGATAACCACTTTAAGATTCTTATAATGTGTATCTGTTCCAAATTGCAATATATACTTTTGCAGCTTCATATTATCCTGTCTTACAAATTTACTGTGGATTATTTTGACAGCTCTGTGCTGAGAAGTGATAGGAAATTTGGAGTGTTCTAGGATTTTGCTGTTACAAGCAATGTGAGAATGAATATCCTGTGCATTCATTTTAATCTACAAATGTGAGTGTGTGTATGATAAATTTCTGGGAGGAAAATTGCTGAATCATATTAGGGCTAATGTGTAACTCAGTGGTAGAGCACTTGCCTAGCATGCAGGAGATCTGGAGTTGATCCCCAAAGTTGCAAAAAGAAAGAAAATATATATGTATGTTTGTAATATATACGTGTATATGTAGTATATGAATATGTTTGTCTTTAGCTTTCTACCAAGATAAGAGTTTGTATTTCCTGCTTTCCCAGATCACTGTTAACTGTAGATAAAATGAAGAGAAACTTTAAATTTATCTTTCACTGGACAGAGCTCATGGCTTTACTAGGTTTCTTGTATCTATTCAGTACTATCTAGCAGTGTATAATCTGCTGACAGTTGAATAATTATTGTAAAGTGTGGTCGAAAGTAAATACTTTCCCAATTTTTATTATTTTAGTTTAAAAAGTTTGGAGGAAGTTCAGAAAGATGGAGGAAGTTAAAATATTAGAAGGGATGATCTTATATTGATTTTAGGTCTCTGTTCTATTTCGGAAGTAGATGAAAATGGTAACCACAAGTTAACTGTGAGACTCTGGAAAACAGTGAGGTATAGAGTTTGCCTAAGCTACATTATTGTGTGATGTTCTACGCAGTGACTGATGTCTGTATTGCCAGAGACTTCTACATCAGTAGTAATGAGACTATCAGGCCTTTTGACTTCATGTGTGCGTTGTAGTAACAAAATCACTCAGGACTAATTTTCTCTGCCTGCTTGTGTAAAGATCTCTGCATTATTAATGTGTCTGACTCTAAATAAAGTGATCCCGGTGTGTTTACAGAACAGCATCACAAATGAATGAAGGGTAGAACTTTTAAGTTTACCACAAGGGGTTTGCATTCCATTTCTGGCCACATTTTGTATAACTGGAAGACAAGGACACTGAGATGTGCCATCATTCAAGACCAAAGCTGGCTGGGTGGATAGAGGAAGCCTGAACTGATTTCACTTCTGGGATGTTCCATTGGGCTAGAGTATAAGGTAGTTTTTTGGGATTGTTTTAGAGAGGATTTCTTCTCATGAAGAAATACAGTGGTACCTTTGTTGACGATCTTAATTTATTCTGCAATTTTGGGAAAGATGGCCACATTTGAGCTTGTTTGGGAAAGATGCCTGTGGTTGTGTTTGTCACCCAAAGCAGACTTTGCAAACAAAAACAAAAATTTTGCCGAACGTTTCTGTTTGTGAATCATTCTTTGCAAACAAAAGCATTCATGAACTGAGGTACCACTATAATATATTTATTAATTTGTGAGAGTAGTTCAACTTGAAATGCCTTAAGAATTCTGTTTATGAAACTAGAAACTGCATGAAGGGCACAGACCTTAATCATCATCTCGCCTAGTCTCCCAGCACAAGAGTGCCCTTGGTGTCCTGTTGTATAAAAGCCATGTGAACTCTCTTCATACAGTAAGGCTGTCAGTTACATCCTTAGGCAACTCCCACTTTTTGGAAGATTTTTATGTTGAAGTAAAGTCTGCTTTTAACCTTTCCATGTTGAATATTTACAAAGTTTTGGAGCTCTGCAGATTCAGTGAGGAATAAGATGGTGTGGTTTGTTCCTGCTCAGAGCTGATAGTTCAAGCCCTCTCAGCTGATATGGTTAGGAGAAAAAAAATAAGTGAAGCAATAAAATCATTGAAATTAAAGCACTGTGATGGGAATAGAAAGGACTAAAATGGAGAATGGTGCTGAGGATTGTACACCTCAGGCAGAAGGGTCATGGGAGGGCTCTCTAAGGAAGCATTATTTAGACTGAAACAGAGAAGGAAAGACATAACCAGTATTGGAAGAGTCTGGAATCAACCTGTGCCAAGGCCTGAACAAATTTTCTGTGCGACGGGGCACATAGGAGTCCAAGCTCGTATGGTACCAAATAAGGTGGG
Organism: Cuniculus paca; assembly: GCA_004365215.1. Lineage (NCBI taxonomy): Eukaryota > Metazoa > Chordata > Mammalia > Rodentia > Cuniculidae > Cuniculus > Cuniculus paca. Next base: position 999 of record RJWT010007239.1, on the reverse strand, counting down.
AGGGGATGATGCAGGGCCCTGGTAAGGAACAGTTACGGAACTGGGATAAGAATGTTTGGACATTTTTTAAAGTAGTAGAGGGAAGTCATTGAAGAGCTTAAAGCAGAGGGGTTTCATGATCCAGTTTTTGGGGTACTGTAAGGAGATGGGTGTGAAGACTATTGACAAGTGGTTCGAGAGAGCGGGGATGCTCATTGGACTTGACAAGTGAGATTTGAGACCCATGTTGGAGATAGGATGGACTTAACTCATGGATTGTATATGTCAGGCAAGGGCAAGGAATAATGTAAAAATAATCAGGGGGTTCTAGTTAGATCCACTGAGTGTATAATGAGGCAAAGGGAGACTCAAATTGAAGAGTAGGGTGTGCAGTCAGGAATTTACTTGAGCAGAATGTATTTGAAATGCTGCTGATTGTGTATGAGAATCTACAGTTAAGAGGAAAGATCTGTTTTGGAAATTTAAATAGGGGAATTATCAGCAAAAATACTATTTAAACTCACAGAAATTGATCAATTCACTGAGTGAGATTAGAAAAATGAGAAGGTCAGGAGTCCATCATCCTCTTCCATCTAAAGGTTGAATAAAATGAATGAGAGAGAGCGAGGTGGGGGTAATTGCCCCAGAGTGTGGGAGACCAACAGACAGCAGTGCTGAGGGGGGCACCATACACTGTGATGAATGCTGCTGAGGTCCATTGGTAGGGATACAGCAGTGCTTTTTAGATTTGACAAATTGAAGGTCACTTCTGACCTTGACTAACAGTTCCGGTGGAGTGGTGGAGAAAGAAGACAAAGTGTAATATCCAATATAACAGAATAAATTGATTCTTTCACAGGATCATGGAACAAACATTTATTTAAACATTGGTTAGGTCCCTTTAAATGCCCTTCTCCTTAAATGGTCCTAGTTTCTTTTAATATTTCCAATGGAACTTTTTCCTCTCATCACATTTTTTGTGGACTTACTCCATTTTGTTGAATTTTCTTTTCAAACAAG
>RJWT010007238.1:0-27924 GCA_004365215.1 Cuniculus paca | reverse complement strand
AAAAGGACATAAAGTAATGGAAAGTCCTTCTGTGCTCAAAGAATGGAAAAATCATCATTGCTAAAATATCTATGTTGTTGATAGTGATTTTTAGACTCACTCCAATTCTGATAAAACATTAATGACACATTTCAAGGCCTAGAACAAATAATTAAAAATTCAACATAAGACAAAGACACACACACACACACCAAAAAATAATCAACAACAAAAACCAAGAGAGTCTAAATAAAGTTGAGCAAGCTTTCTGGGACAAAACATCCAACACCCAAAATGCAGGAAGGAAAGTTTTATTTAGCTCACTGTTTGTGAAGGTTTCAATCCGTATTCATCTGGCTCTAAGGTAGGGTGGCATGGAACTCGGACAACCCTTAAAGGCAGCATCCAGAGCATAAAGGGGGAAACAAGCCTCTTCTCCTCCCTTGTATTGTCCACAGGCCACCATCTCCCCTCCAGGGCAGGTGTAGCACTCACAAAATCTCTGTGCCCTCCTCTTGCACAGGATGAGGATGTTTACAAAGTAAGGATCCTGGCTCCCTGCTGAGTCTCTCAGTTAAACTTGTAAATTTCTCAACTTGACACAATGTATCAAACATAACACAAAATTAATTTCATAGAGGAAGCAACAGAGATTACTGGAGACTAGGAAGGACAGTTAAAAGTGCAGATGGTTGAGTGATAGAAAGGAATACCAAAGTAGAGTGATAACAGGCATCATCTTTACTTTGTACTGAACAGTAGGGTGACTAGTTTACACGATTCGTTACATACTATATAAAGAACTAGAAGAGAGCATTTGACGCTTTGCAACAAAAAGAAACACTGACTAATGAGAGGGAAAAGTTAGTTACACTAATTTGAGCTAACTGAATTTCTAAAAACCTAACTTGGCCAATAAAAATTTCTATTACTGTTTATGAAAATTACAAAATAATCCCACAGTTTCTTCAAAGGAATATTTTGCACCATGTTGAAATTGAGAAAAGTTAGCACATAGTAAGACACAACACTATTACCTGGACACAACATACATAGCCAGTCAATTAGAACAAGGTGAGGCCTGAATCGATTACCAGAGACTCCTAACTCAAGCTGCCTCTGAGGCAGGCTTACAATCTGTCCACACTCTAGATGCCACCACCATGAATTCATTCAGAGGGCAAGTGAGAAAACCCCATATCTGATTCAACATTTTTATTTTATTAAATATGAGGTTAATCAGGTTAAATAACTTGCTTTCAGTCATAGTGATCACCCCACATTTAAAACCTGTTTCTAGTGTTTTACTTGTTTTCCGTGTTGATGTACTACCTTGCTTACATGACAGTGTTTCCTTTGTGAGTGGGGCAGCTTGCCTTTCAAGCCTTAGGTCTAAGTGTTTTGTTGCTTGATGACAGGAGGGCAGAGTCTGCCTGAAAGACATTGACAAACAGTCTCCAGAGAGAAATGTTAATGAGTTGCTGCTCAGCAAAAAACATTAGTTACATCACATCTTTCTGTTTTGTCATGCATGAATTATCAGCATTTATAGTATTAAAGTCAAGTGAAGATGTTAAATGGGTCAAAATACAGCTTTAGGAATAAGAAACTCTGCAATTATTTATTAGGGTATTTACTTAAGTGTGAATTGAATTATGGATACACAAATCATTTTAATCTCAAAAATCAAAGGGTAAACACTGGGGAGGATGTGAGAAAAGGAAATTTATACACTATTAATGGGGATGTAAATTAGTACAGCCAACATAGAGAACAGCATGAAGCTTCCGCAAAAAATTAAAAAATGAAGCTACACATGACTTAGTAATGCTACCACTGGGTATATATCTAAAACAAATGAAGTCAGCATGTCAGAGTGATATTTGCTTTCCTATGTTTATCATAGCACAGTAACAAAAAGGTGGAATCAACCAAGCTGTCCATTAACAGAAAAATGTATAAAGAAAATGTGATATATATATATATATATATACACACACACACAAAGGGATGTTCTCCAGACAATATGACAATGAAAACATATTATTTGTGAAAATGTGGAGGGAATTGGAAAACTCTTAAATGAAATAAGCCAGAAACACAAAGACAAGTGCCAAATACTCTTGCCCCCATGTGGAGGGCAATTATTTGGATTCACAGAATTAGAAAATATAATATTCGTTACACATATTTGGGAAAGGATAGAAGAGAATGCAGAAATGGGGAGAAATTGGCCAGCAGGTAGGGAGTTACATTTCGATGGAAAGTGTAAACTCTGGTTTTCTTCTGCAGAGTTTTCTGACTGCCCAAAACAAATATGTCATATATTTCAAAATACCCACAAAAAGATTTTTACTGCTCTCACTACAAAGAAATAGTAAGGGTTTAAGGTACAAGTTGTGCTAATTAACCTGATTTGATCTTGTCATAGTGCACATGTGTTCACAACATCACATTACATCCCAGAAATGTATGCAACTAGAGTATTGACATGTTGACAATAAATAAAATTGAAAAGAAATAAAATCAATTTGAAATTTCCCACAAAATATTAAAAGAGTTAATAAATGAAAAAATATCTTAAAATGTGACAATTATCAAAAATAAAGAAAAATAAGAAAATTTTAATATTTCTGATAAATTCTACTTGTCAACATTTTCCAATTATGAACTCCCAAGTTCAACTTTAAAAACATCTCAAACAAGCACTTTTGCACATATATTGCACATACATCCAGAAAAATACAAATTTCCGTGTATGCATGACTTCATCTATATACTTAGATTTCGTAGTATTGATGGGAAAGTTTAGAAAAGGCAACAATTCAGGAGGAAGGTGCATAACTAAAGTATGTTTAGATGTCTGTCTGCAATAAAAGCAGCTAGGGGTGCTAAAACAGTTGGGCCTAGGCAAGGTCAAGGAAAATTCAAATTGTACTTTTTTACACAAAAGTATTCCAAAGACTAAGGCAATTCAAAAAATATTCTTTTTAAGAGAGCATGAGTCGCTCACAGTGGCTAACTTCAAGGAGCTCCCCCAGAGGTGGCAGGGCATGGGGGCCCATGCCTGTAACCCCGGTGATGGGTTGAGAGGGTTGAGGCACTGCGAGTTGGATGCCAGCCTGGGCTATGTAGTGAGTTCAAGGCCAACTTGAGCTACATTGCAAGACTGTGTTTCACCCCCAGCCCCAGTAAGGGCTCTAGTGGTCAAACTTGTAAATTAGATATAAAAATGAGTAATAATATTAAATGACAATACAAAAAATAAAAAATGTATGTACATCTATATGTATATAAATAAATGACTGAATAAATAACTAGATATGGTAGAACAAGCTCCTCCTCGAAGAATTCTAATTTTAATATGTGAGGGGAATAAAGGAAATAAACTAGTGTTTCAAAATAAAAGGGAAAAAATGAATTAATTGAAGAATGCTAAATTAGTAGTGAAATATTAAAGAGAAATATATTTTTTGCCCACTAAGTTTTCCCTCAAAATATTTTATGTCCCTATAATTGCTTTGACATGTGTCCACAAATTGTTGGACTCCTACCTACAGGAGGTAGAGTTTGGTAAAACTCATCTCTTGACTTGATATTGGATTGTCTTACAGACTTATTACTATGAAAGGAAAAACTAAGTATTTTACATTTGAAAGTTTAAAGATTGAACTTTCAATTCATAATTCAGGTTAACAACATCAGTAACAATGTGTTTATATTTCTGTAGTGTCATACAGGAATTTTCACTGCAAACTTCGCAACTTTACAATTAATGCAGACTTATTTTATAATTAATATAACTTTATAATGAATGTAATTTATTTTAAGGTGAAAAGTAAATTAATCCAAGAAATGAAAAAAAAAAGTGCCAACTCTAACAGTTTCTTTGGTGAATTCTACTAAAACCATGATAAAGTAATAATGGTAAGTATACACAACATGAATAAAAATTGCAAGAAAAGTTAATAGTTCTCACCTCACTTTGGAAGATCAGCACTACCTTGAATTCAGGATCAAATGAGATATTGCAAATAGAAAAAAAATTATTTGTCCTTAACAATATGGATAAAAAAGATTCTCACCAAATTTCAAATGAAAATAAATAATATATCAAATGAAGAATAATATACCATTAACAAGTTGTCTTATTCCCAGACATGCTGTATTGGATTATGTTATGGTTGATACATTGTGTCAACTTGAGAAGTTTAGAAGTTTAGAGAGACTCAGCAGGGAGCCAGGGTTCTTACTTTGTAAATATCCTCATCCTGTGCAAAGGAGGGCAAGGATATTTTGTGAGTGCTACACCAGCCCTGAAAGGGAGCAGAGCAGGAGTGGTGGGCTGTGCACAACATAAAGGAGAAGAGGCTTGTTTCCTCTGTTTCTCTGGCTGCTGCCTTGAAGTGTTGCCCCAGTGCTGTGTCACCCTCTCTTGGAACCAGCTGATTATGGACTGAAATCTCCAGAAACTTTAAGCTAGATAAACCTTTCCTTGCTTCATTTTGAGTGTCAGGTGTTTGCCTCAGCAATACTTTGAGAGGATACTTTGAGGATATATGTTTAGAGTTAGATTTTATACCTCCCATAATAGGGCATCAAAATTTTTGATTGAAGTTGACAATTTAAGAAATGGATATATTCATTTACAGAAACACAAATGATAAAAGGGGCTAAGATATCAAGGAAGTAGAATCTAGATTTTCATGTGGTACTCTGTGATAGTGTTTGAAATTGTTCAGTACAAATATGCAAGTATGGGTGCTCACATATGTGATACAGAAAAGGAAAAGCAGATTATAACTTCACCTAAAATAATTATGTTTTTATTTATTTCTATTAATAAAATGTGGATTGTCCTTTGTTCACTGAAAATACTCTTTTTCCCCAAAAGTTGCATTTTCTGTGTGTACACATTTGTTTGTATTTCCTGTGTTCAACTCCCTTAAATTTCATTAAAACTCTCTCAAGGCAAAAGTTGTGAGTTCATGGATACAAACAGAAATTAAAATACATAAACTCTATTAACTCCTTTTTGCCAGATTGAGAACTACCATTTCTCAACATATCCAAAGAATATCAAGTGAAATTGATCATCTCTAAAAGAGAATGCATGCTTCATCTTTAAATCAGGAAAGATGCTGCAGCAATAACTAGTATAATTAAAAGATGTAAAAAAGTGTCCTGTATGATACTTGCTGTAAGACATAATTCTAAAATATTTTTCCTAATAGACCAGTCATCCTCTGCAAAGAACAAAGTCGTGCTTCTGTGAATCTGTGTGCTTGGAGATGCTCATTATTTAGCAGGTATATCAGAGTACAATTCATGACAGCTGTGTTTAATAGTTCTATTCTTTGTCTTGGGAATTCTTTATTCTTATAATCATTATAACACACACGCATGTATTACATATATAAACACATATTAGTAAAATGTACCCTAGTTATTGAACAAATTTAGCTCAGATTTTCTTTGTCAATACTAATTTTAAAACATTTTAAACATTTTACAACTTTTCAGGAGGGTCTCTGAGAAGATCCACATATTTTGATTTCTGAGGGAAAAGAAAGAATTTATATATTCCATATCAAGAAATAAATTATAATTTGTGTTTTCCGCTTTTTTATGTGTCAGAAATGTTACAGTTTTTTCATAAAATGAAAGGAGTTAGGATAAATTTATTTCTTTAAGATGCATTTTTAACTTAAAAATTCTATGTATATTTATTCACAAACAGTTACACATATATATATATATATATGAATTGTTTATGTATTATACTCACACAAAACACTGCTGTGTGTGTGTGTGCAACTAAAGCCAGGTTAGTAAAATCACTATCGTGGAGCACAAGTGATAATCACAATTCAGTTTTATAATAAAAATATTCTGTAATGAATCATGTAGGTTTTTGTGAAATGATATTTAATCACAGGACATCTGGGAAATAGGAGGCTGAAAATAGGAAGCTGGAGACTTGTAGCACACCTATGACCACCACCCGCAGTAGTTGCAGAACAGCAGTGACCTGCTGAGTTCTATTTTACTGCAGACAGACCTCCAAATCAGCATTCTGTACATGGTTAATGCTTTCAAAAGTTAATTGGCATAGACTCAGAAACATTACAGGAAAAAAACTTTGGAGCACCCTTTCTGTCTACAACAGGGACAGAAAGAATGACAGTACTGAAAAAAGGTGAAGAGAAGAAAAAAACAAGAACAAAATAATGGAGGAAAGGGAAGAAGAAAGGAGAAGGAGGAAGAGGAAAGGTTGGAAGAGGGATAAAACATCACGAAGAACTAGAAATGAAAATTATTCATGGGAAAATTTAGTTTCTAAAAATTATTTAACTCCATGCAAAAACTTAATTTTTGGGGGGTAGATCACTTCCCACTTTGAAAGACAGCTGGATTTTAGCCTTGACACCTAAGGGCAAATATCTTTTGATGAGTTTATTTTATTTTGGGTGCCTTATTTTAATAGTTTCCTTGTGATCATCTAAGAAATGTGTTTGTGCTAATGTTTCTCCTATTCTCTTTTATGGCACATTATCAACTGCCTGTTTTTTCCTACCTTTTGTTTTCTTTTAGTCATTCCTATTTAATGTATTTTATTAAATATTTACATGACCTATAAAGGTTTCATACTACTTTCATTATCATTATTGCACAGGTTTTGTGGGGATTTTTGTTTGTTTTTAGGTTTAGCTCTTCTTGAGAAACACCCTGAGAAACAAGATTACATGTAAGAGTAAAGAATATACTGAACTTGGTCATTTCCTTAGAATGTTCTCACTAATGTTGCTGTGCTCCCTGCGTGTGCCTTTCCTTTGAGAACTCCATTTCCCTTTGACTAAAAATGCCATAAATCCAAGCCACAGTCTATGCAATGTAGCGTACAAATACAGCCACATATCACTAAGTTGAGGAAGGACTCCCAGAACAGGGTGTCAAGACTCTACCCAAACCCCAATTCTCCAACTATAGTCAGGATTTTATAGAAAAGGAGTGTTGGTCATTCCAGGTTCAGAAAATATGGAGAAGTGAGAGAAAACACGGTATTTACCAATAAGTTGTCTTTCAGTGAAAAGTAACACTAACAAAAAAAAAATCTCTGGTCAATTAACCTTCAATAACAGCCCAATAAATGCCTTCTACGGTAAATTTTCTAAAATGGAATTGCTGGTTAGTAGCTTATTTTGTCGTTACTTCTGAGTCTTCATTTTGGTGCCTCCAATATTTTGGAAGGAGTAGATTTTTCTCAATCTGTCTCACCACTACCAACCGCAACAAGGCAAGGAGATTCTCAGAAACATTGTCTACGTTTTTGGTGGATAAGCCCAGGTTTTATTGGGAGACCCACTTTGGAGCCTCATCTTTCCACACTGTATTCAAAGCACGTTCATTCCTTGGGAAGTCCTCGATTTTATAAATTTCGAGATGTATGAATACAGCTGTTTCATGTTTCATCTAGTGTACATGTGAGACAGCATCAATTCTCAACCACTGTCTTAGTTACTTTTCTTGTTGCTGACCCAAAATACCGGACAAAGTGAAAAGGGTCTACAGTTTGTAGAGGCCTTGGTTCATAGTTGGCAGGCTCCGCAGGAGAGTGAAACATGGTAGAGGGGCATCCAGAGGAGAACAACAACTCATTGCAGGCAAAAGACAGCAAAAGCAAGCAAGAGCGGGAGATTATATCCAGGCTACTGGGATTAGGGCAGTGCCAAGCCAACCAGTGGACCGATTTAGTGATTACCCACCCTTCATTCTAGCATTGCACCATGAATCAACCACACACTCTAGATATAGCCACCTCTGAAAAGCCCTCTTATGACTGCATGAGGCTTTGGGAGGACAACTAGACATGAGTCATAACACCTACAATTTTAAAAGCTGCAAAATTAAGATTTCCTTATTTCACTTTTAAAAGGTCTTGAATGGTATGTCGTTCAACTGAGGTTCTTTTCATTAATTTTCCCATAGTGGATGAAGTACAAGCTTTTAAAAATGCTCCTGTTCATTAATATGCTCGAATTCACCTACACTCCGTTCAAATGCAATCTCTAAATTGCATTCACATGTTTTCTCCCAGTGTATTACAAATTCTACTTCTTGTTATTCTCTTCAGAGTTCCTGAGTATATCAGTGTTATGAAGTTTGTTTCTCAATTATAAAACTAGTCACAGTATTTCATTTATGTTTTCAGGATCATTTTTGCCCTCAGGGCAATCAAAGAGTCATATTAATTATGGTTCTTAAGATGAAACATGGCTACAATTAAATTACAGCACCTGTGAAGCAGTGTAGTCTAATAAAGAACAACTGATGCAGTGAGTATAAATTTACTACACAGTTTCATAAAGCAATGACATAATGGAGGTGACATGTCAAGCATATTTGTGGAAGTTTTGTCTACTTTAAACTAACAGAGTAGTAATACTGATTTTTCTCTTATCGCAGATATAATTTCACAAATATATTCGTATCCAAAAAAAAATTCCTATCTTCCTAAACTAGTAATGTATTTCTTTAACAGTTTTAAAGAATATTGAGGAAAAATTGTTAACCTTTTAATACAGAAATCACTATACATAATCTTATTCTCATGAGTCATTTTAAAATTCATTGCAGCATGATAGAAATAGCCAATAGTTCTCTGAATCCATAGGGTTGTATAACACTCTGCCATAGGCTGGGTGTCTCATAAAGATCAGAAATGTGTTTCCTTCTGTCATAAAGACTCTTGGTCTTGGAAAATCAAAGATCAAGATGCAGACCTCTAAGGTTTCCAGTGAGGGTCTGTTTCAGTAGTTCATGGGTCCCCACGTTATGGGGGGACGGAAGAAGCAAGCTCTTTATTCTTCTTATAAAGACACTAATTCCATTCACGTGGGGTCCATTCTCATGACCCAATGATTGCTAAACAACTCCAAAGACTATCATATTGACGAGGTGTCAACATATGGATTTTGAGGCAATGCAATCTTTCAATCAGTGTTCAGCCAATACATGTTCTTTTCCTTCCTTTTCTTTATTTTTTTGGTTAATTATGCTTGTTTTATCTTAATGTAAGGATATAGTAACACAAAGTGCAAACATATATGAGCTCAGGATAAAAAAATAATTTCCACCCATCAAGAGCAACACTGTAATTATTGTGGGATAGCACATAATGCTTTGAGATTCTAATTTTAATTCTTTTGAATGCATGTCAAGATAGGACTGCTGAATCCTATGGTAGCTTTGTTTTTCATTTTTAAGACACTTGAATATTAAGTTCCATCATCGCCACTTCATTTACCACTGCCAATGCACAATAATTCCAGTTTCTCCACTTCCTTACCAATACTTACTATCTTTTCTTCCTTTTTTAAATAATTATATTCATCTTAAAAAGTGATAGCTCATTATGACTTTATTTTAATTTTCCCTGATTATTAAAGTCATTTTACTCCTTTTTATATATATGTGTTATCCATTTTTATAGTTTCTTTGGAGAAATGTCTACTTAAATCTTTTGCCTATTTAATTGCATTATAAGTTTTATGCTCTTAAAACTTAAAGTTTGTAGCAGCTCCTTGTGCAGTCTGAATGTTAATTTCAGATCAGATATATGGCTTGCACATGTTTTTTTTGTTTTTGTTTTTGTTTTTGTTTTTCTATTCCCTAGGTCACCTTCTCACTACATCAGCAGTTCCTAGCTGTACAGACATTACTTACTTGGATGTAGTCCCACTTTATTTTTCTTCTTGTTTTTTGTACCTCTGGTATCATGTTCAAAAAATCAGCCAATACCAATTCCAAAAGATTTCTTCCTATGTCTTCTTAGAGTTTTAGAGGTATCTACTTGCATTCTTAGTCTATTTTAATTGATTTTCATGATAATTTAACTTTTTGTGATACTGGGCTTGAACCCAGAACCTGTGAGCAGTGACATATCTTCAAATTTTCTTTTAAATATCTTTTAAAATTAGTATATATTGCCAATACTTAATAAATACATTCCTCATAGGGAACTGGTATATACACAGCTGCACTGTGAAAGGACCTGATTTTGTGACTTTGTTTGTGAATATCCAGTTTTCCTACCACTATTTCAAGAACTACCTTTTCTCTATCATGTGTTCTTAGAAGCCTTTTACAAGAATAACTGATGATAATTATGTGGGTTCAATTCTGGTTTCCTTTTTCTGTCCTATTTGCATTACATGTCTATCTTTAGGACAGTATAAGTCTGTTAATTACCATGACTTTGTAATATATTTTGAATTCAAGAAAGGCAATGCCTCCAGTGTTGTTCTTTCTCAAGAAGAGATCAATTTGGCTATTGATTTTCTTCTGGATTTTATATACATCTTAGACTTGCTTTTTCTCTTTTTGTAAGAAATACCATTGAGATTTTGATAAACATTACATACAATATATAGGTCACTTTAGATAAAAGATAAACTAAAAGATTGACAATGAAGTTGAACTCAGGAAACTGGGAGAGTGATAAAGTTTAACATGGCTGTAGAATGCAGTTTCATCCACGTATCTTCAGCAAAGGGTCTCCAATCAAAAATGGGCAACTATTAGGGCACAGTGCAGAGGTGAGCCATTGTCCAGTGATTCAGAGCGCCCGGAAGATGCAGAGACACAGTGTCTGTGCCTTACTCTTGAGCTAACATAAATATTACCATTGTAACAATCAGACTGGCATAGAGAATTTAAAAATAACACATCTTACTTGTAATTCCTGATGTGCAGTTGAAGTCCCAGGAGAAATACAGAGCCATCAGGGTAATTTACACAGCCTCCCAGACATTTCCTGCACCAAACATACCTTGTTAACTGAGAATAAAAATTGTGACCCTAAAGTAAGAGTGGTAGATATAGTTTAGGAAACGGTTCCTTAGGTAAGGAAACATGTTTGTCCCCAGATATTTATATAGTTCAAGTAAATTTTCACATGAAAACTAAGAAATTGTGCAGAAAATAATGTAGCACAATCTTCCAGGCAAATTGAGAAAATAATGATACATAAGAGAATATATACTAATATTCTACTAAAGAGAAAAAACAAAACTCTAAATATTATCCAGAAAAGATATATCACAAAAATCAGCATTATAAACAAAGCATGGTGTCACAGGCCTGAAACGCTAGCACTCTGAATGGCCAAGTTAGGATGACTGCCAGTTCAAGTCCAGCCTAGGCGGTCTAGTAACTTAGTAAAATGCTGTCTCAAAGGAGAGAATTAGATAGGTTGCAGATGTAGCTCACTGCGAAGGACCTTGGTTTAATTCCAGTACCTTAAAACAAACAAACAAAGAAAAACCCAGAAAGTTAGGACTATGGTTACTTCTGGAAAGAGAATACACAGTATAGTACAACTACACATGGGTATATTGAGTTTTGTGGCACACTACATTTTATCTCTTGATGGGTAGTACAGTTATTTTAATCCTGAGCACACATATTTTTTGTGCTGTGTGTTAATATATTCTTACATTAAGACAGAAAAAGCAAAATTAACCAAAACAAGCAAAACAAAGAAAAAGCAACATGTAAGGGAGGAACAAATATCTTGACTTGCTTCCTGCTTTCTCTATCAACAATCTCTCAGAAAAGCCTACTCTTAACAGGGGTGGAGCATTTCTTTCAAAACTCATTGTTTTACAAATTTCTCTTCCTTTTATTAGAACTATTTTATGTAATAAAAAGCACAACATTGTATGTAGTGTATATCTCATGCTTTAAAAAATTATTAAATGTCAATTATTAAAAAATTATTAAAATTGCAAAAAATTACTAAATTGCAATAAGCATGCTCACATGATGAGTGGTTTTATTATCTACCACCAGTGAGAAAACTGCCTAAGTAACAAGGGTTGAGAATGACACTAACCTGATAGTTTAGTGCCTTTTATTCCTCCTGAAAATTGTCTTTGTTATTTTTTTATCAGTTTAATAGACTAGAATTATGAATGCAGAGTGGACTGTGCCAGCTCAAGCATATAATTAATTTTATAATATAACATTTTCAACTCTGCTTTAACAAATAGATCTTCTTTGATCAGCAGGCTCATGACTGTAGTAATAAGGTGTTATTTGCACTCATTTTGCCAATAAATTTTTAGAAGTCAGATTCTAAATATTTTGGGAAACAGCTTGCCCAACGCATCACAGCACTGTGCTCATTTCAGTTGTAAAGCAGTTTACTCACAGCTACAGGTTGTCTCCCTGGATTGCAAACCGATTTCACTGACAGTAGTGGTCTCTAGTTCCGTCACATGACTGGTGGAGAAATTAAAGTAATAAAAATACTGTTTGAAACAAATATTGTTTTTATAGTGTTTTAGTTCTCACTACTATAGTAAAAATGTGAAAAAAAATACACACTGATTTCTCACAATCGTGAAGGCGGGTAAACGGAAGGTGCAGTCGGTGTCTGAAGGGGGCTTTCTGTGGGGACAGCGCCCTCCTCGCTGGGTTCTCACACAGTGAAGAGAGAGGAGAGGGCCTGCTCAGCCAGCCCCTTCGCAGGATGGCATGGTGAACCCGCACTCAGTAAGGCTCCACCTTTCTTCCCAAGGCCACCCCGCCGAGCACCTTCACAGTTAGGACCGAGCTTTCCCTGAGGAATTTTTGGAGAATATGAACATTTATTCCATCAACACGTAGTAACCTCTGCTATGGCTTCAGACAGTGCTTGAAAATTTATGGAACTCACAATATATTTTAAAAAATCAGCTAGCACAGTTATTTTTCACAATTGAGTGTGTTCACCTAAATGAGATTCGGCTAAAGTTCCATCTAATGAATGTAAGAAGGAGAAAACGAGACCCTTGTACAATGCTGTATTTCTTAAATTGCGTATTTTTGTTGGATAGAACCATCTTCAAATAAATTTTAAAAAATTACAAATAAATTTAATAGCAGTTCTTAAGACGCCTTTTATATTTTCTAATTATCTATTAGACGAAGAGATATTTTGTATAATTTTGAAATGATATTTAAAAAGAAAATATGGATACTCTTCTCATAATGTATCAGTATTTCTAAGAATCTTTTCTATAGTTAAACTGTTTTGACTTCACAGGAAAATAGAGGTATAGAAATAGAGCTAGAGATACAAGTAAGGGTAGAGACAGAGACAGAGATAGAGACAGAGATATGCAGGATATATACAATTCATATTTAGAACAATTGATATTTAGAAATTACAATTAAAATTCAAATCTGCTTACAATTAAAATATGCTTAATTTATTAGAAATGAAAATGCATTTTACAAAGGAAAATACTGCCAGAAGTGGAAATATGACTATAGGGTGAGGTTCAGGTAATGTGAATGCTATGAACATCAGTTTGCTAATTGCAATATATCCACCATATTAATAGTAAAATTGATAATAGGAAAAACTGGCTATGTTTAATGTACGAAACCTCTGTTTTCCTTTAAATTTCCTGTAAATCAAAAGTGATATCTATTTTGAAAACATTATTGATGATGATTGCATTTCAAGATCAAACTATTAAATCCTGTTTTTGTAATACACACCTGCGATTTGCCCTCTGTGCTGTCCTTCCACTTTTAAGTCTCTCATACCATGGAGCACGTACTATGCTTTTCCCTCAATGAGGTAGATATCCGGGACATCAGGAGAACTTAAATCAATTTATAGCTAGAGACATACCTTTGCTCAGAGACAAGTGTCAGAAAACAAAACGTCCCCCTCAAAAAATAAATGGTTGTTATGAAATTCTAAGTTTCGTTTCGTGCAGTAAAAATGGCTTTTCTTTTTAGATGTTTAAAAATATAATAATTGATGTTGACATCCACATGTTCAGAACATATAACATCAAGAGATCTACTATAAATATGAATCTGACAGTTGTATTTTTATGTGACTTATATTAAAAAGATATAACTAGACAGATTGTCTAGCTCTGTCTACTCTAATATTTTGTATTTTAAAATAAATTATGAATTCATAAAACAGTAGAACAGGAAAACATAATTTTCTGCAGGAAGATAACATGCTGGTAGTAAGGCAGATGTTTATGATAAAAATAAACCTCTCCATGTTCTGTACAGATGAAAAGCTTTAAATGTAGGCACAAGAATTTAGAGTTTTCCAAAAAGTGAGTGAAAAGAAAAATTTAGCCATAGATATTTGCGATAGACAAAGAAGAACTAATACATCGTGGCAGGAAATAAACACGCTCCCCACTTCCCATGTGTTTGGAATACACATTTGTGCTACTGGAGATAAAGACCAGGTGACTTGTCAAGGGAAATAGGAAGGAATTTGAGTCATCAGAGAACAGTTAGAGTCCCTCAGAGCACAAGAAAATCACCTGTGGGCGAGATTCTCACAGAAACAGACGTTAGGTCAACTGTTTTCCAAAAGTTATCAGATTACTTGGAAAATTTACAAACTGGATCGGATCGAAGGAATAGCTCATGAAAAGACTGTCTATTGGACTTTCAAGACTTGTGGGGCCTTGGAAATTTTAATGTAGTCCTTAAAATAAAGAATGGTCTAAAGGATTTGCAAATCATGTTTTAAAGGCATAATGTGAGAAATACAATGTAGGCAACCTTCCATCCTAGAGACCTTCACTGCACAAGTAATACTGCATTATTCAACATAAAAATTCACTGAGAAATCCATAGATTTTTATGGAACCAATAATGTTATATGATCCAAAATCTAAGGTTCACTAAGAAAACCATCAAGAAATTAGTTACTGTCTTTTAAGAAATTTATAGTTTTACCCAGACCTGGTGGTGCACACCTGTAATCCCAGCACTCGGAAGGCTGAGACAGGAGGGTTGTTGTGAGTTCGAGACCAGCCTGGGCTACAAAGTGAGTTCAAGGCCAGCCTGAATGGCATAATGAGACCATGTTGCAAAAAAGATAAGGGCTGGGGATTTAGCTCAGTGGCCTAAGCACCTACTTGGCAAGTGCGATGTTGTGAGTTTGATCCCCTGTGCTGCAAAAAAAAAAAAAAAAAAAAAGACATTTGTAGTTTTGAAGCATTTTATCTTCTCTTATTCTTTCCATCATTTTCTTTAAAAATAAGAAGAAAGTTAGTGTTCATTACAATTTATCATGAAATTATGAAGAACTGTGTATTGTTGATCATTAAATATATATTTGAAATTTCAATTTAATAAATTCAAATGCATAAATATATGTATACATATTTTACTCTGAAAGTTTCATTACCAATGCCTTCCTGTTAAGATTGTTTTTCTTACTGTGTCTTTAATATCATCTCTAAAAGTATAAAGTAAATTATAAAGAAGTATATGACACAGGAATATTACTATTAAAGGGCAGATTGTATATAATAAGACATCTATAGCTATTAGAAGAAAGTATTTTGATACACATATGACACCATTTCATTATATTCTGGGACGTGGTTTTAAAATGTCTACAACCTACATATACTACATAATTCTAAATTTAATTCATTTTCTTTTTCCTACTTTGCATGGTTTTTCTAAAATATGAACAATGATTCTTAAAGTAATTCAGACTAAGACTAGATTGGAATTCTTGCCAGCATAAGCACTGTGCACATATATTCAACTACTTTCTGCTTTCAACATTGGCTTAAAACATTTCAACCGCCTTATAAATCACTTCCAGAAATTTATGTCAAATATAAATAACTCTACTTCTCACGTAAGGATTTCTCTGTTTAAACAAGTGTACTTTTCCATATAGCAAGGTCAGAAGCAAATATGGAAAACAATCAATCAAAGTTGTAATAAAAGTTTAAGGGTTTGAAATGTGAAAATTCTATGAAAAATAGGAACTACCACACATTTGCTGGAGGTCTGTAATTTAAGAACTCTTCTATTTTAGGCTCACATCTTACTAAATAGATACACTTTAGCCCATTTAACAATAAAATTTGTGACCTCCTTTGCAGTAGGTAAAATCCAATTTCTTTTTCAGTCAAAGAAGTATTATACCAAATGTCTTTTTTCCCACTCAGTTGCTCTCCTTTACGACTCAGAGTTCATAAAGCAATTCCCTTGCCTCAGAAAAAAATAAACACGCAAATGGCAGCATTTAAGGAGCCCTAGGCACTACACCTATGATAAGCCGCAATCTAACATTTATCAAGCAATAGCGAGTTACAAAACATTTGAGAAATTTGTTCCTGGAGGGAGTTGAGAGAGCTCATTTGAATCCACTTTGTCTCATAAAGGAAACACTGTGTTCATAAAACCATAGGCACATTAAAAAACAGCTGTTTTCTTTCAAAATGGAGCAGCCACATCCATGTAAATTTCACCAAAGGGATAGCTTAATCAAGTATCCCATATCATACAAAATGCAATTCAGTATGCAGCTTTAAAAGAGAAAAAACTTTCATCTTTATTTATGTTTTCTTTTCACAATAAAATCTATCACATGTTTAAAAAAATCATTTGTCACATTTTGGATAATGATTTTGAGAATGAAATCCCACTTCATTTAATTTTACAGTGTTCACACTAAAATTTCTTATAGAAAAAAATTCTTTAATTGTTTCCTGAACTTTATTGATATTGAAAATTATTCTAATTATTCTAATGTATAAAATCATAAATTAATACATATTTATTGGACAATGTGATGTTTCAATACATGTATATATCATTTAATGTTTAAATCAGAATAAAACATATCTCCGTTCTAAAATACTTAACCATTTCTACACAGTGAAAATTTTCAAAATACTTTCTTTTGTCTTTTGGACATGATCAGTGCATTGTGCTTATCCAGAATCACAGCACGGTGGACTAGCACATCAGACTTCTTACCACTGCACACACCTATTGCTATGCTCTACTTCTATGAAATCAGTGTTCTGTAAAATCCACATAAGAGTGAGATGCTGTGGCAATTGTCATTCTGTGACTGACATATTTTACCCCACACAAACATCTCCATTTTCAACCATGTCATCACAGACAATGAATTGAAGTTTTGCATGGCTGAATAATATTCTTTTGTGTCTATGAATTGCGTTTTAATTATATAATCATCAGTTGATGGACACTTGGATTGTTTCTGTGAATTGTCTGTTGGGAATTCTGCTGCAGGAAGCATCAGA
Organism: Cuniculus paca; assembly: GCA_004365215.1. NCBI lineage: Eukaryota > Metazoa > Chordata > Mammalia > Rodentia > Cuniculidae > Cuniculus > Cuniculus paca. Next base: position 10,831 of record RJWT010007238.1, on the reverse strand, counting down.
GTACAGATATTTCATTCCTTTAGACATCTTCAGAGTTAGACTGATGGGTCATATGTTAATTCAGCATTTAATTTCTTGAGGATCCTCCATTCTATTTTCCAGAATGCCTGTACACTACTACTTTTCAATGTATAAGGAATCATTTTCTTTATATGCTCTCCAAAACTTTTCATCTTAAATTTTTTTGATAATAACCATTGTTACTGGGGTAGGACGTTATCACATCATTTGTTTGAGTCACATTTCTCTGATGGTTAAGTAAACTGGATATTTTATGAAATATCTATTTATGTGTATTGCCCTGTCTTTTACACATTGGGTTATACGGTCTTTTGTGATTGCATTTATGGAGTTCTTTATGCATTCAGTATATTAGCATCTTATCAAATACATATTTTGCAAATATTCTCTTACATACTTTAAGTTTGCTGCTCACTCTGTTAATTACTACAGAAAAACCATTTAGTTTGATATAATGACAACGTCTATTTGTGCTTTTGTTTCTTTTGTTTTTAGGATTCTGTGAAAAGAGGAGGAAGAAGAAGGAGGAGGAGAAGGAGAAAGAGGAGGAAGCAGAAGAAGAGGAGGAGTGGGAGAAAGAGGAGGAGGGGGGAGAAGAAGAGGAGGAGGAGGAGGAAGAAGAAGGAGAAGAGGAAGCTCTCTTTCCATTGAATGTACTAAAGTCTTTCAGCTATGTTTTCTTCTAGTAGTCTCACAATTTGTGGTCTTCTATGTGCTTAATACACTTTAAATTGAATTTTGAAACTACTGAAAAAGCTAGGATTCTAATTCCATTCTTTTGCATGTGAATATCCAATTTCCAAATCATGATTTGCTGAAGACTGCTCCTTCATGTGTGTTCATATCATCATTTGTGGAGGATAATTTGATTGTAATATGCCAGTTTACCGATAGGCTTTCTATTCAGTTTTTGTTGATATGCCTGTTTTTATGCCAATATAGTGCTGTTTTGGTTACTACCAATTTGTGGTATGTTTTGAAGTCACGTAGTATAATGCATCCTACTTGGTTCTTTTTGACCAAGATGGCTCTTTTTCTTTAGGCCTTTTGTGTGATTTCATACAAATTTTAAGAATTTTTTTCTACTACACTGAAGAATGTTTGGTGTTATGGTAGACACTGCATTGGATCAGCATATATCTTTGAGTTACATGTGTATTTTAACAATACAGATTCTTCCAGTGCCTGAACACAGGATATTGCTCCAGTTTTTGGGCTACCAGGATTTTTCAATTAAGTTTACCTTCAACAGCTTTTAGCAAAGTTCTTTATTGATGTTAGTGTTGTTGTTATTAGTTATAGAGTTATATGAAAGAAGCTAACAATATATGAATACAAATTGTTGTACACAAATCTACTACCCCCCTAAAAGTTTTCAAAGCAGACTTCTGAAAGCTTCTATGAAATTCGGTTTAACTGAAACAAAAATTATTCTTTGCTCTTTATTTTTCATTCAAATAATAAAAATAATACATATAATATCTATCAAAACATAGACTATATATAAAATATTATATATAATATTGTTAAATATTATATATAAAATAGTGAATATATAATATTCTTGCAAATTCATGGTTCAGAGTTCATGGCCTCAGTCTTTTGTGAATTTTACCTTAGAACCTAACTAATAATTGTTCAAGGAAAGTGGCACAATTTATCAGAAACTACAAATATCCTCTGCAAGTGCTTTTTTTTTTTTTTTGAGTTTTCCAAGTAGCTAATTTGAGATTGTTATTCAGTTCTCTTTGCTGTTGATTGGCTGCTGCCCAGTAAGCCATCTCCCAGGTGCATCAGCATTCCTGCATCGTAACAGGTAACTATAGCACATGCAGCTATCTCCAGTGTGCTCATATTTGTTCTTCTTAAAGCCCTAAGATCCCTAAAATGCTGTCAAATCACCCATCTTATTCAGTCTTTATTAATACAGTATTTTATTAAATTGACTTACATAGCTGCTGGAGACATAACATATTTAGAGTTTAAAATATGAAAATAGGCATTTAGAGGTATTTTTCTGACCATATCTGAAATTCACAGTTGTTCACTATTGGAAGTGCTCTAGGAAGGCAACTTCCATGAATTTCAGAGTCCTTTGTATATATATATATATCTCTATATATATAGAGAGAGATATATATATATATATCAGAATGTAAAGAAAATACAGCCTTAAGTATTGCTATTGACTTCATACATTATTTGCTACCACCATTAAGCAAATACATAAAAAATTAATGATTGTGTTAAAATCAGAAACTAAATGCTGCATCAGATTATCTTTTGTTAAACTCACAGTACATAAAAGACTTTTTACCAAATATTAAAAAAGATATATGATAAGATAAGTTACTCTACCTGATTTGTATAGTGCAACAATGAAGAATCAATTAGAAAATAATTGCCTGTATATAGTAATTTGGACTAGAAGAAAAAATGAAAAGTCTAGCATTTAAATGAATGAAAGGTATGTGTAGTGAAATTTTGCAAGGCTATTTTTATTGTGTATGTCTGCTATCATTTTTACTTCTAAAGGCCAGTTATTGAGTTCAAGATACTAACCAAGCTACATAAATTTAAACTTGCCCTGAGCTTATTTATGCAGCTTGTTCTGTAAAGTGCTGCAGGATAATAAGCTGATCTAACTCATTTCTCCTGTGAGTAAATCAGACCATGATGCCTATCTCTTTTCAAACAGCATTATCCTTTAAGCAAAATTGAACAAGAAAAATGTGAAATTCCAAAGACAAGTGAAAATTTAAATGGGGTGATCTAAAGACAAGTTATCTATTTTTGAGGGATTGTAGATTCTGCTGTTTGATGATGTAATCCAGTGCTCTAAAAATAACGTGCAGTTTAATAACAGATTAAATTGTTTCACGGAATATTTGATTGCCAGAATACATGTGGCCATATGTTTAAAATTGCACAGCCAAGTGATTGATAATTTTTTAATATTTTTGAGGCAACAATTTAGAAGTAGCAATAGAAGGTACATATGTTGGTCAGAGATGGCATAACACATTTTGTTTACTATTAACAATTCATTCTTGTCCGAACACTAAAATTCTTAATATTCAAACAGGAAAAATGACTTAAGAGCTCTCTAGTCAGCTTGTATACATTTCAAATTTAACAAGACATGAAATATATGTATAAGATTATTCACCCGTAAAAGATATTGATAACTACATCTAAAAAATCTTTTCATAATTTTTTAAGAAAAAATATATTTTCCTCACATACTGTTACGGTTTATATATAGATGGCCCCCCCAAGCCTCATGTAGTCATAGAAGTGGCTAAATCTAACATTTGTGACTGATTCCTTGTCTAGTGCTGGGATTGGCGGTGTGAGTTCTGCACCCACCCAGGGGTGGAGCTGACATACAATGTAAGGTTGGAAGGGGTGCATTTTTCTCTCTTTGGCGCGGTTTGCTCTTGCCGCTTGCAGCCTCCATGAATGGCTGCCCTCTTTTGCTCTGGCTGCTGCCTTAAAGTGTTGCCCAAGTGCCATGCCACTCTGCCTTGGAGTCAGCTGATTATAGACTAAAATCCACAGAAACTGTAAGCTAAATAAACCTTTCCTTGCTTCACTCTGGGTGTTATGTGTTTGTCTCAGCAACAAAAAAAAAGTAACTAAGACAGAATTTGGTACCAGGAGTGGGGTCGTGGCTGTGACAGTACCTGACCATGTGGTTCAAGAGCCTTTGGGAATGGCTTGTGGGAAGAGTTTGGAAAGGTTTGAAGATTTGCCTAAAAGAGAAGCCCTGGAACAGCTTAGGCTATTCTGTATGGGAGATTCTGGTCAGAGCTCAGGAGACCAGAAGGCTGATGGAGAGCCTGCCGGTAAAGACCAGGCTCGGGAGGTTTCTGCTGGGAAGAAGGACTGCATTGGTTGCTGGACTCCACACGATGTGTGTTATGGCTTAGCAAAAAGTTTGTCTGCATTCTGCTCATGTCCAGAGACTTTGCCTGAGACTAAGGGCAGTGGCCTAATTAATCTGGCAAAGGAAATTTCAAGGCAGTCAAATGTTGAGGCAGTGGCATGGCTATTGTTGGGGGCTTTTAGCCAGATTTATGTTGGAAATCAAAAGCAAGGAGCCCAGCAGGGTGATTTAAAATATGAGTTTGGTCAGAAAGCTGTAAACTGTAAAGATAGAGCTAAAACCTCAATTGTTAAAAAGGAACAAAATACAAAAGATGGCCTACAGGCATCACAGAAAGAGGCAGCAGGTCTCCAACTTTGACAGCCTCAAAGATACAAAAGTAAAAGACTTTGCCTGGGGCAGAAAGCTGCAGAGTGCCACATTCCAAAATGGCGGCAGAGGCCCCAAGAGGTTCCAAAATAGTGGCGATGTAGAGACTTTGTTCCTCACAATCAGGTTCCGAGTGCCCAGCAATCCAGGCACTTGACCTCTATGGCCAAGAAAGAAAAAGGCCTAGCTACTGCTCCAGCCAACAGCACACCTTGGCAGCATCCATGTGGCGCTGGTTTTAGGAACATAGAGAATGCACAAGCTCAGAGGTTAAAAAGGCTTCCACCCTCATTCCAGAGGGCCTGGAAGGCCAGGCAGTGTGCCCCTGAGAGGGCAATATATAAAGCTATAAATGTGAAGCCAAAGGTGCGATAGAGACCACAAAAGTTTGAAAAAGCCAGGAATGTGAATTACCTAAGGAAATCTGCAATGGGGGAGCAGAGCCAGCACAAGAGAAATGCCATAAAATTAGTGCCCACTAAAAGTGCCATGGGGTGGAACCACATAAGCCCTTAGGAGCTCACAATTTGCCACAGATTGCTTCAGATGCTGAACATACAGCTACAAGACTTAACATTTGCCCTGCTGGATTTTAGACTTACTTTGGTTCCAATGCTTTGTATTCCCGTTTGTAACTTTTAAAATGGTAATGTCTGTCTTGTGCCATTGCATGTTAAAAGCGTTTAACTTTGTTTTCATTTGTACAGGGGCTTGCAACTAAGAGTTTGCCTTAGATCTCAGAGGAGACTTGAGACTTAAACTTTTCAGCAATGCTGAACTGTTAGGACATTGGCAACTCATGGAGATGGACTAAATGCCTTTTGTTTAAGGGATGTATATGAGTCTTTGGGGGGCCAGGGGTGGAATGTTATGGTTTGTATATAGATGGACCCCCAAGCCTCATGTAGTCATAGAAGTGGCTAAATCTAACATTTGTGACTGATTCCTTGTCTAGTGCTGAGATTGGCGTTGTGAGTCCTGCACCCGCCCAGGGTTGGAGCTGACATACAATGTAAGGTTGGAAGGGGCACGTTTTTCTCTCTTTGGCACGGTTTGCTCTTGCTGCTTGCAGCCTCAATGAATGGCTGCCCTCTCTTGCTCTGGCTGCCACCTTAAAGTGTTGCCCCATTGCCATACCACCCTGCCTTGGAGTCAGCTAATTATAGACTAAAATCCACAGAAACTGTAAGCTAAATAAACCTTTCCTTGCTTCACTCTGGGTGTCAGGTGTTTGTCTCAGCAACAAAAAAAAAAGTAACTAAGACACATACTATTTTGCAGTAATGTATATTTATATTTACTTGAATTCTCCTTTTTTACTTTAAGACTTTTTTCAGGAGGTAATTTTCTAATATAGTTCAAAAGTTTTAAGCGAATTGAAATCTAGGACTTTTTCCACAGCCCAGTGGTGGACATGGTTTTCAGAACAGTCTGCCATTTCATTATTATAAAAATTTTTAGAGAAAAATAATATTGTTAATAATATTTTACAATAGACATTTATTAAGAGCCATCAAAATGAATTCATCCAGTCTGCAAGGAACTTACTACCTATTTACAAATTCTTTTCTATTCCTCCTTTAAGAGATGGAGATCAATTCCCTTTCCCTGGAAGTGGAATGAGCCTGGTGGCTCTCTTCTAACACAGAAATGATGGTGAATGACTTCTCGGGGATTTTGGTCAGCCTTTCACTCTTTGGTCTATTGGTCTGGGACAAGTCAGCTGTCACACCATAAGCGAGAAAGCAGCTCTGAGGAACAGATGACAAAGCATGAGCTAAAGCTCATTTTTTTTCAACAATCATTAAGGAGCTTAGGCTTCCTGCCAACACCTTACGTGTAAGCCTTCAGGAACACAGGCCCTCCAGCCACAGTCAAGCCTTCGGATGACAGCGGTCTCAGCAGACAGCGTGAGCACAGTGGCTTGACTTCAGCTAGGAGGCTGAGTTACAACTACCAGTTAAGCCACCTCCAGAAGCCTGCTTCTCAGGCACTATGTAAAAGAAGTGTCTATTGTTCAACCTGATAATCTTTACAGGAATTTGTTATGTAGCAAAACCTAACTAACCAGTCTTTGCTATTTATATATTTGACAAATACATTTAAGGCTGTACTCATATACTAATAAAATGGAGTGCTATGATGACAAATGCTCAAAGACGTAAGATGTTGATTTGGAACCAAGGAGTGGACTATAACTAGAACATCTCAGTGGAGAATGTTTGCAAAATCTTTATGAAACTTTAAAAAAGTTTATTAGAGTTCAGAACTAAAAGGAGACTTCCAGAGAGGCTTCACAGCACAATGAGGATCTGTTACTGGAAACTGTAGGACAAGGGCTCTTGTTTAGAAGTGGAAGAAAACTAAGGAATTCAGTTCCCACCACTGAGTGGGGACCTCTCAGATTAGGACTGGTGATATAAGAAAGCCTTGGACTCGGTGGTGAGTAGGCGTGGAATGGAGAACAATGAAATATTGAGATTCTCTTTTGGAATATTTGAGATAGAATTAAAACAGACTCATTTAGTTGATGTCTTGGTTATTGTTAGGCTCTTTAGGATATAGAAAAATATTAACATAAAAAAGGACAAGGGCTAGGGATCTAGTTCAGCAGCCTAAGTGCCTGCCTGGCAAGCGCAAGGTTATGAGTTCAATCCCTGATGCCGCAAAAAATAAATAAATAAATAAATAAATAAATAAGGACAAAAAGCTCTGTAGCCCCCAGATGAAAGGAAATAACCCTGTAGTTACTGAGCAAAGAAGTTACTAGATGTAAAATAAACAATGCTAGGAATGTATAACATGCTATTCATTCACTGAGAAAAACACATTATAAATTTCTTTGGAGGAAACTAGTTGGGCAATTGCTCTGTACAGAAATCAATGCAAAGTTGACCAGCTATGCCAAGGAGTCTCTCTCTCTCTCTCTCCTTGTTCCCTCTCATCCCTCCTCCTCTATTTTTATTTCAATGGTTTCAAGAAAGATTATTAAATTACAGCTAAGATTTCCACAAGGAAATATTGAAAGCGACATGCCCTCTCTTGTTTTTTAATTTTAAAAACAAAACAATAACAGAAAAGAATAAAAACAATACAGAATTTCAAAACAAAATAACAGGAAATTAACACTAATTAATATATTGCATACTGTTATCTTCAAAGTGGTTGTTCAGAGTACAAGATTTAGGCATGAAAAAAGGTCAAGGATACAAACTTTAATGTATCTCTTCAATAATCACTTTTGGGTTCCATAGTCATCTTCCTGTCAGGTCTCCTGAGCAAAGAGAGTACTAAGAACAGAAATGACAGAGGCACAGTAGTCAGCAGGACCGTGGGATCTCTGGAGAGGAGAGACACAGTACAAAATGGTATTTTGTCCCCTTAAGCATTGGGAGAAACTCCTTAAAAATTGATTCAAAATGATCTTTGATTCTCTCTTTCTCAAATGATCCTGGCATATACATATTATAAAGAAAACAGTTTCTTCCAATCATTTTTCTCCATCTCCTTTGAGATTCTTCTCCTGATCCCATATTACTTAAATTCCCAGTCGTAAAACTGTATGCTGAGAAACATGTACAGTATGGTCAGAGTTCAACTTTTAGAGGAAAAAAAAATGCCAAAATTTCAACACAGATTTTCAATGGTAAAGAGATTTCAGAATGTCAGAGGGAACAGGGAGCATATTATAAGTGTTTTTTCTTTTGCTGGAGCAGTGATTTTTAACTATTGTTTGTCTGTTTGCCCTTCCATCCATTAGGTGCAAAAGAGAATTCTCTTAATCCAGGAAATGCCACATGCAGATATGAAGAGGAACTGTCCCTTCGAAATGGTCCAGCAGAATCTCAGCTGCAAAGATGTAACTGCTGCTAAAATTCAGAGTAGTCATTTTCCAATAGAATAGTGCCACCTGCTGGATGTATCTCAAAGTATACTATTTTTCAAAAAGCAGGTATCCTGCTTTATGCAAACTGCATTTCTTACCTATTGAGTCCAGTTAATGTTGAGTCAATTTGAATTCAACAAAAAAGAACTCAACAGTTCTTGCAAGGAAGAGAGAACTCAACCAACCGGTTTTGCAAGGAAATGAAGATGTTGAATTCAAGAACACAACTAAACTGACATTAGCATCATATTGGTTTTACATGCAAATGTGACCTTTATATTTTTTGGAAAACTCAGTTTCTCATTTCATTTTCTGAAGCAAAACCATTAGTTCTTGAGACCTGTGTTTTACAAGGATTATCCTAAATGCCTTAACTTGATTAACTGATGACTCAAGACAAAAGCTGCTGGTGTCAACCAGCCGTAGGAGTAGACCAGCCCCACTAATAATTGATAACGGTCAGTCAGTACAGTAGATGAGTTGAACTCAATGCTTTTTCCCATAGTAAAACTCATAAGGACCTGACAGGTGATATTACTAACCCTTGGGATGTTTTCAATGACATAACTATCTTATTTGCAACTTGGAAGTTTACAGAGTATCAGCTGGAAATGCCCCTCCAAAGGATCATAGGCCATGATGGTAGATGGACCAGTCTGACTTTCTCATGTGGAATCTCACAATAAAAGCAGAGGAGACATTTCTCCCTGTGACCAAACAGAATTAACAAGCTGAGCAAGCCACTAGCTCATTTTCCTACAGTAGCTTCCTCAATTCATCATCACTTTGGGCAAGTAACATATTTCCCTTATTGAATCTGCACAACTAAAAGACTGTTTCTGGTGCAAAAGTCACCAATTTGTGATTGACTTGTGACTCTTGCAGAAATTTGGCACATTTGCATAATAATGAAAGAAACATCACATAGGATAGAATCCTCACCTGCCCCTGGAAAATTGATTACATTTGGTATTTGTTATGGATTAAAAACTGGTGCTCGACTTGGCACCAGCTGAATTAAATCAGCATGGTGCTGCATTTAGACAATCCACCTGAGGAAGGTTGCCAGCATAAAGAGAGACGTGGAGAGGAAGAGCAGAGGCGTTGTGGGTTCTTCTAAGTGCTGCTGTTTGGAGCCATTGGTTCTCTTGGAAGAGCTTGTCAGGCTGGCTCCCCAATATGACTTTGGCCATTATCATCAGAGGAGCTTGGGACCTTGTCGCTGAGTGGCTGTGGTACACTTTGGGGAGCTCTGGTCTTTATGTTGAGCATCGCTTCCTGGCTCCGGAGGGGAAGATGGTTGCTGTTCAAACTAGGAGAAGTTGTCACGCTGGCTTCCTGGCGTGTACTTGACTGTTCTCATCGTTGGAGGAGCACGGGACCTCACTGTCACTGAGGATAGCTGTGGTACTTTTCGGGGAGCCCTGATTCTTATTTGAGCATCACTTTTTGGCTCCACTATAGAACCCTCCACCTACTAGCACAGATCCTTCATCCCGCTGGCATAGACTTTCTAGCTTCCACTGCTGGCCTTTGGGCCTTCCCAGAACAGACTTTGGTGTTGTGGACAGATTTCCTGCACTTTCTTGTGTTTAACACTGGGTAACCATCATAAATATTATAAATTCTGTGTCCTGATTGTAATCTTTCTCCCTGCGACCCCTGACTACAACAGTATTTTACTCCATTTAGAGTCTACTCTGAGTGCTTACAGTTGCCAACCCTTTTCTGTTAAGATTTGCTATTGTAGTCCTGTCTACTAACTCTTACCAAAAGATTGTAGCCATTGGAACTAAACTCCATCTCTGTAGATCTTATGGAGTCTGAAAATGATGCAGATTTTATCAAAAGGTCCACACAATGATGAAACATGAATGAAGGTGTTTACTGGATACCTGACAAACTCTATCAGAGACCTGGCCGAGATCCCCAATCTCCCAAATGAATGTGTGGCGAAGGTTTAAATAAATGAGACAAGTGGTATGATTTTAGGGCTCTAGGAGGGTCAAAATCCTCTAACAGAACTCGAGACTGGGGGTGCTGAAACAAGGAATGTCTCTGAGCGGCCTGTATTTACTAGGTCTTCAAAAAAGAAAAAAAAAGGAGATGGGATTCTGAGGAAAGGGTGGGCTCTGAGCAGGACCTTGGGAGTGGTTCAAGGACTTTTCCAAGTAACAAATTATGTTAATTTAGGAGGAGTATCTTAGGAGAAAATCTCCAGGTGGCTTTTCACTACAAGAGTAAAATGCCTGCAACTACACTCTTTATTTAGTTAATTGGGGTTGCAGCCAGGTGTCCTCAGCTGTGGCTTTATCTTGCCCTTGGAGGTGTCTCTTTGTTCTCAGGTCAGCCATGCCCCGGTCATGCGGCAGCCCTGCACGTGTGTTCAATTTCCAACTTCAGTGGCTTCCAACAAAACTCTATCCTCTGACTCATATTCTCATGTCTCCTGGAACACACTCTTCATAATAAAGCAGTTTGATCACTGCATGTGTCTGTCCCTATTAAGAGGGCCTCTCCTATTTATGGCTCTCTGAATAATAATAAAGATGGATAACAAGATCAGGGTCTATCTAGAATATTTTGAAAGTTAGATGCTTGATTCTGACTACTCCTGGGCATGATTCTTTTTACCTCCAGACAATCTAGTATATTTATCCTCTAGG
>RJWT010007237.1:14438-28015 GCA_004365215.1 Cuniculus paca | reverse complement strand
AGATAAAGTGTCCATTTTTTATTCATCTCTCTGAAAGGATCATAAGATATGTATCTCAATGGGTATGTTCTTTCATTAGTACAATGGGATAGTACTGAGTTAGTAGCTGGTAATTTTCAGTATCAGTGAACTTCCTGACCCCTTACTGAAAATGATGGGCTCACCTTTATTCATTTTCCTAACACAGATTAGTGGCATTTGAAGTATCATAATTTATATACAATAGATAAATTAGTTTTTTTCCCAAGATAAAATCAACCAACCTAAATCAAACAAAAGCAAAACAGTCAAGTAAATAAATTAATGAAAAAAAATTAATCAATGGTCTAACAAACATTCTTATAAGTATATTCAACTCACTAAGCTAGAATGAATTATAAATATATAATTCAAAGGAGACCATTGTAATTTAGCTGAAAGAAATATCCCAGAGAATTGTTATACATACGTTTATCTGTCTGGATCCTCATTTCTGAGTTGAGTGTCCTTCCTATGTGACCTGACAACAAGAAAAAACTTCTGTCTTAACATTTATCATATACGATTTTATTTTTCTATTTGCACCTCTGTGTCCTCCAATAACCTGTTAAGCTTCAGAGTGACAGAAACTACGGGGATTTGACATTTCATTTTAGTTTCTCAAATGCACTAAAAACTGACCAATTTATGTTCAAATGTCACTTGAATAAATGATCAAGCAAATTTATGAAAACTTTGCATCAGATTTTACTCAAGAAGTTCACATTAACATTTTAAAAATGAAAGAGAATGTCTCTTCTTTTAAATGCAATTTAAGCTAGCAAATTATAATTTTATTCAGTGTTTAATGTGTTTAAGAAGTTCTGCTGGGATGTTACAATCAATAAAATGCATGCAGTTTGATAGAAGAGAAAGCAATTCTTTGAAAACAAAGGAGATCCAGAGTCAGCCATGCCAAATTTTATAATATTCCTTTTTGTTAATGTCACGTGTTCAGTGTTGAGTTGAAACCAGGTAGCACTTTACTGTCCTCTGCACTCAACCTCGCATTCCTGTCCCTCGCTTTGCCTGAGAAAGTGGTCTACATGGACATCATCCATAATATGTCCAGCTTTCAGTGCAGATGTATGATGACTTCCTAGGCCAATGAATTGACTACATCTTTGGATTATGGAATGACTGAAGCACAATGGTGTCCTCTTTCCTTGGCTAATTCTTCTCATTACTCCCAAGTCACTTTTATCTACCCATTAAAATAATAAATCCTTTTAGAATGTTTCCTTTTTAAGAAGGTAGTAAAACCTATAACATCTGCACCATGGAATTTATAGTGCAGATGGGAGATGTTAAAATATGAAAGCATATATATATATATATATATATATATATGTATAATTTACGTATAAGGTTTGTTAAATATTAATGGACCCGGGTGATCAAAGATAAGAAAGACAGAAAAAAGCAATGGAGTTGAGTCTGAGCTTTCTGTGGTCTCAATGATTTCGCTCTTGCAAAATTCACATATGAAACCTAATCCCCAAAGCTATACTATGAAGGGTGGGCCTTTAGGAGAGGAATAAGCCATGTAGGTAAAGCCCTCACGAGTGTTACTTTTATCATTATAACAGAGGCTCAACACAGCTTGTTTGATTTACATAATTTAGAAGTTTCTGTCTGAGAAATAAACCCTGACCAGCACTGAATCCACTAGTCCTTTGATCTTGGACTTCACAGATTCTGCAACTATAGTCATTAAATGCATACTGTTTGTAAACCATCTAATTTATGATATTTTGTTATAGCAGTCCAAGTTGTATAAGACAGAATTTGAGTGTGGAATGAGTAGCAGGTCAAGGAAACAATGAAAACATTACATCTATACAGATAAGAATGTTTTTTAAAAGTATTAATAAAATAGCTACTATATACAAGACAGTCATTTATAATAATTTTAGTTCATTGAAGAAAAGTAAGTGTTTTTATTGATCTCTTCTCAACTATCCAGGAAAACTTTTATCTGAGGTGCAGTTAGTTCTTTTACTCATATTTAAAAGATGTCTTGCATATTTAATTCATCAAATAATTCTCAGTAGAGCTTGGGTGATAAGTTTTGATAAGCAGCTTGTAGTCATTGAACATGTATTGTTTATTAGAAAATTTGTGGAAAAAGAGAAATATAATTGTGTATATTCAATTATGAAGTTAAACTTTGGAATACTTTTGTTCATACACACATAGTAAAGTTAACCTCTTATTTTCATAAAACAATTATTTTGTGTATTACTCTACAAATCTTTGAGATACAACTATGAAAGACAGATAAAATTTTAAAGCCCTATTATGCTATATTTAAGGAGATAGAACATTTTCTCTTTACTTTTGTAAATGCATAGTAACTAATTAAAAATATTAAAAACTAAGAAGAGTAAACAACAAGTTGAAAATACTATTTTAAAAATATAAATATTCTCATTGTTTAAATCTCCAAAGCAATTAAAACTGATTATAGGTTATGAGGTATAAATGAATAATGGAAAATTCATCCCTAAATAATCTCATTTTTAATGAAATTGTCAAACTCATTTCTCACAACTCAGAATTCTGTCAGTAATGAAATTCTGGTGAGAATTTTGTATGTTCGTGACATGAATTTCATAAGTTATAAATTTCCCTCAGATTTTTGTTAATTTACTTTTTCATTGCTATCACAGGAGTCATTTTTGAACTGTTGAAATTGCTGCTTCTTTCCCGTGGTATAAACACAAATGACTCTAGAAGATTATCCTCTGAGAAATTGACTTTTGTGGTAATGAACTTAAGGTTAGATGCATATAGTTAACCTCTTCTGCTTGGATACTTCTTGTTTAGAATTAAAAATCTTCGGGAAGCATGTTTAATGAGTTTTTGGCAGATTTTGAACAATATAAGAGCTCAAGTAAATATATCTGTGGGCTACAGTGATAGGGTAAATACATCCACAAATATTCTGTTCAATAAGTTAACAGAGTTTACATAGCTGATATTGCTTCATTATTTTGAAAGAAATATAACAAAATACATTCGCGTTCTGGATGTTATTTCTCCATTTATTTAATTTATTTTTACAGACTCAAGTTTTTAATTTTGTCTTTACTGCCCACCACAGAGAAGGGATTTCTTCATATTCAATGAGGGACCTCAAGATCAAGTTTCACTCACTGTAAGTACCAGATTTAGGCAATACAGGCGATTTCCTGGGAAACTGCATGATGTAGTTTATGGGAAATAACCAAAAAACCTTTGAAAAGTGTGAAGCACAGAGGGCAATCAGTGTGAACAAAATCCTCCATAAGCAGAGCACTTGGGTAAATGAGAAGGACTGAGCCAAATAGCCATGCAGTTCCCGTTGGTTCTCTGCAATGATTTTGCCAGCCTTTTCATCCAGAAGTGAATGACTTAGACTCATAAGCAGAAAGTAATGGGACAATGTAGAGCCGATCACACCCTAGATCTCAAGAGCTCTTATACGATTGTCTTCTCACTCTTAAATCTGGCCTCTGTGAAATGAATAGGCCCAGGATAGCTGGCTGAAGAATGAGCACATAGGACCTAATCACCTTCTGTCCTAGCTGATGGGCAGCCAAGTCCAAAAAGAGCACTGCTTAGTTGACCAGAAACACCAAATGTGTGAGCGAAGCCCCAATGAAATGAGGAATAATCATACTCACTCCAACCAAAACTATCGCTATACGTAAAGATGAACCCAGTTAACTACTTTTAAGAAGTCACTAAGTTTACAGATAATTTGTTATGCAGAAGTGGCTTCCCAATATAACTTTCAAATTGAAATTCAGTGAGTAAATTTTACTTCTTCCATTTGTACCTTTAAATAACAGGCTAAACTTTCCAAGTAAAATCCCCTGACCAAGAAGGAAATCTAAAATATATAGGGTATTGTCTTGCCGGTCTGTTACGTGTTTTTGTATACTTTTTAAACCATTCCTGTGCTGTCTATTATAACCATCAATTATCATTGTTATTTTAGTAATGTAAAAGTGTTAGTGGCAATGATTAAACCTTGTTTTTATTGTAAGCTTATTCATATTAGCTGAAACCAAGATACGTATGTCTCCTGGTGATCATTAAAAAATTCATGACATAGAACACATTTTTATTTTGTTTCCTCATCATTCTTCTCAGGTAGCCACCATCCTTGAAGGTAGACAGCAACTTTTGCTTCTTTAAATGTCTGAGATCATTCACCATGAACATCCAAGCCCATCCGATTGGTGTTCAATTAAATCAGAACTTAGTTTTCCACAGTTGAACGTAACATCTAGTTACATAATTAACCCTTCTATGATATAGCTGCCATCATGGAAAATAGCTCAAATTGGTTTCCGTGAATGGGGGAACTGATTTTTTTTGCTCTTTGGAGGTATCTGGCTGCAAACATGGATTTAAACTGGGTTCAGTGTTTTTCATTCCATGAATAATCTCTGTTTTCCTCAGTGTTGCCTTAATTAACAGGCAGATTTTTCTATATGTTGTGACAAAAAGGCTGCTGGGTGCCTAAGACTTCCATGTTTTCTGTTGAATAACTAGAGCGGAAGTTGACCTTCCATTTCCAATGGTGTCAAGTTTTAAGCTAGATCCTCATTGGATTTTATTGCATCACATGTTGTGCAGGAACTATAGTCTCTAAGACGTGAGAATCTCCTAGCTGGATAAACTGATGAAAGCAAGGTAGGATGGGAGGTGGTGGTGATCACTCAGCCATGTGGATCGAGAGAGCAGATTTCCAGGGAAATGTCTGTTGCTATTATCAGAAGGGAGAACAGATGGTGACAGGGAAACCAGCAGCTACCATTAGAGCAGAAGTTTCCAGTCTTGCTGTACATTCTGGTTACCTGGTATAAGAGTTGAAAAAACATCCTCAGAACACAAGTAGTGCTTTACTTAGTGTCAAGTGTGACCTGAATATCAGTATTATTTTCAACTGTCGAGATGATTTTCAAGAACAGTTCAGGAAAGAAATCTCTGCATTAAGGACATGAAATGTGAATTAAGCCTTAACTCTAGACATGCACTGAAATGCTGTGAATTAGTGTACCAGAGCGTGTCTCTCGGGGTGGAGTTTCCGACTCTTGAGAAAATCAAGGGTCAGGGTGGTAAATGTGATAGTCAGTTGAACATGCAAAGAGGCTGTAATTGTTCTCAATCTGACCTAACTTAGCAGCTGCCTTCTATGGACACAAGCTGCTATGCCTGATAACAAATTGTAGAATTAAATTTTGAGAAACTTTTGTTCCAGAAAATTAAAGGATGCGCTGGAACACCTTTAATTACAGAATGAAAAATTGAGTAAGTTAACTTGTATATTGGGATCATCGCAGCTATTAAAGAAAGAATTTGGGCACTAGAAGCCTGTGTTCTTAGGTTCGTTCTGACTGCCATTTATATTTTTGTAAAATGATCAAGCAAGATGAAAAGAGGCCAGTTCCTTCACAGCCAAGTGTCCACATCTTTGGGGATCCCTGGCACCACCCATCTGGCTGTTGAGTCCACACCCAATTTCCCCTGGGTCCTTTTGGAGTGAAGTGAGACATTCCTATTTTTGCTACTTCATAGGGTTTTTTCCCAGCTGCTTGGAAAACTGGATTCTTCTCATATTTCCAGTAAAGAAAAGTTATGGCCAAGCTCAGGAAGCCCAGTGGAGACTGCAAGTGTGGAGAAGAGATAGCCAAATCTGTTACTGTTCCTGTGGGAGCCACACTTAGTCTGGAGAGAAGCCCTAGAAACTCATCAGGTTGGCTCGGCATTGCACACAGCTGAAGCCTGCTTGGTTTTAGAGGTTGCTAGCTTTCTGAATTCTGAACACTCAGAATTCCCACTCTTCCCTTACTAGAGTTAGGTTCAGAAAAGCCGTACTGTAGAACTTCTCCCCAGATTTTAACTTTGGAGAAACCAGGAAGAGAGAATATTCAGGAAAAGGCAGTGGGGTACCGTAGAATATATGAAATTCCAACCCTCAAACCTTGGTTCTTGGTTCTTGTCTGTATTTCTCCCTGAACCTATTTCATCATCTGTAGAAAGTGTATTGGATGCTATCTGAGAATGTTCTAGGACTTTCCCACTTTATGATTATAAAGAAGCAATGGGTAGTTTGAGGCCAGTGGACTGTTTATGATCCCTCCCTTATTTTAAGACCCAAGTACACACTCTTTCTTCTTTTTTCCCTTTTCTGTACAGACCACCCTCACTGTCATGGTAGGAGCACAAAATTTGTGATGTTTCTCAAAATGTGTGAAAGGGAGCCCATCCAACGGTTTTATTTCTTTATTGTCTTGGGAGATGTCCTGCACTCTTTAGATAGGAAAGAGCAAGTTGCATTCTGTTTCTGCTTCTCTCCCACCCTACATCTCCATCCTTTGTCACCTCTCTCCTATTCTTCCTGGCTTCTTCACGCTCCCTTTTCTTTTCCTTTTTAAATATTATGAACATGAACTTCTGATTCTATAATTTCCCCAGAACTATATATCAGATAAATGGCAGTCAGAACTAACCTAAGAACACAGGCTTCTAGTGCCCAAATTCTTTCTTTAATAGCTGCGATGATCCCAATGTACAAGCAATGTGCAATTCGGTGTTACATGGAAAGGCCTTTTTATTTTCTCTTTGGGTATGGTTTGTGAATAAGAGAAAATAAAAAGGCCATTTTAGAATATAAAGTGTAAATGTTCCAGGTGTTTCTTACTACATAGTGCACTCACAATATATAAGCAGAAGACAGACCATGATTTAAATAATAAGCTAAAAGCAGGGGTTTTAACTTTATTTCAAGAACATTGGAAAAGTGCAGAATCAATTGAAACACTCTCCTTCTAGGTTTTGAAATAAGTTTAACTGTGTCTCTTTTTAATTCTCTACCCTAAATCTGATTCCATCCTTGCTTCCGTTTGCCAATATCAGTGTAGTATAACAATCACAAAACACTGATATATGCCAGAAAAATTTGGAGTGGCATTAATTCATGCTTTGTACTTATCTTTGTAAAACGATCAAGCAAGATGAAAAGGTTTGTTTTCCAATTTAATTTCTCTAGTATAGCTATTCTTTCCATTCACCAACTCCCCTCCAAAAAAGGATAAAAACATAAATGATTTAGTCAGAGTTCCAGGGATTGAAGTCTGAGACTTCTCTCTGTCTCAAAAGACTTACACATATTTTAAAAATTATTTTTCCTCAATGTTTTAAATTGGTTTCACAAACTCAAATGCTAATAAGAGTAAGATAATAAATTATGTGAGTAAACTTGTTCATATTTAGAGGATAAATAAGCAGTTAAAATTACTAATTTAAAATATATTTTAGGGATTCATTGAAGATTTTTAATATAGCTTGGTTGCTAGATGATATTAAGTAATTACTGCTGATTTTAAATGCAATAATGAAACTGTGCTTATATAGAAAATTCATTTTTAGTGTTGTATACTGAAATATTTAGGGGTATTTTGTCTATATTTTATTCTGAAATATTTTACAAAAAAGATAAAATGCTAAATCAATGAATATATAAAAGTATATAAAGTCTATGAAGAAATGAAGATTAGGTACTCTGTTTAATGGAAGATAAACCTTACAAGATGGTGGGCATTACTGTTTTACTCACGTCATAAACACAGGCACAGTGGGCTGGGTGTAGCTCAGCAGCATAATAAGCACCTGCCTGGCAACAGCAAGGTTGTGAGTTTGCTTCCTGGTACCCCATCCCCCAAAATAAAATAAAAAAATAAATTTTTACAGATAATCTATAAATTTATTTTTATGTAAAGCCAACTGACTTTTAAATTTGACCACTTAATTATTCAGATGCAGTGATATTTATTCCAAACATAAAGCACACGATAGTACCCACAGCTTTTAGTCTGTCTTTGACATCTATGGTGGAGGCTTATTTGCAGATGTGGGAAAATAGGCTCTGGAATTTCAAAGATAAGAAGGTAGGAGGAAGTCTTTATAGAGGTACTGAATGAATCTCTGGAACTAGGAAACAAACATATTTACAATGTTCAAATAGTTCATTCACAGAATGTGGTATTGAAAGACTTTTAGAAGGGTGTTTACATTTAGCAATATATACATGGTCATGCACAAGTATGAACATTAATTTGCCCTTTTTGAACCCTGAAACCTTTGTTTTAATTTGGGAGTAGATATCATCCAATGACTTTGTTAAATTTTATGCTTCTCTGGTGAGATAAGTGTAGAATAGATTGTTTTATTAAGTAACAGAAAATAACTATGACATTGCTTAAAACATTTTGGTTGTGTGAGGCTCACGCCTGCTACAGATAAGGTATAATTATTGCCTTGGCAAAATACTAATGTTGGAAAAATTAATTTGAGGTGAGTAAGCCTAGAGGTGATGAGACAAATCGGCAAATCTGTAGGGCATGGTATCAAAACTAGGGATGCACGATAGGGATGCAGACGTGTTCGTGATTATATATACATGAAAGTATACTGGTTTAGTGGGACTTAGTACTGACAAGGATATACAAAGGGCATTATGAAAGAGGATGGCTCCTTTTCAAGTTTAGTTACCAAATGAACATTCATCTCATTCATCGAGCAAGAGAAGGCAAGCGTGGAAACACATTGGAGTGTAGGTTTTGAACATGTTGATATGAAATGCAAAGATGACTGCCTGGTCAAAGTCCTTATGAGTCATTTAAATATTGCTTTGTAGTTTAATGGAGACATTTACCTAATGATACAGATTTCAGATCAACTTAAGTGATGAAATTTAAAGCAGACAAATTGTCATAGAAAATGTGTAGAGTGAGAAAAAAAGAAGATATTGTGAATACTGAACAATATCATTTTAGTCCTCCCAGTAGCAGTCTCCTTAGTGTTGTCTTTTAAGAGTGTGCACTTGACCCAAACCTGACCAATCATAGTACTCCATTGTCTTGGCCATTCATAGATATTAATAAAGTGGTAAAACTAGAGCAGGTAAGAGATGCTCTTTTTGGCTTGTCTTTCAAGTTGTGTGTAAATAACTTTAAGAGAACTTATATATAACTCTTAAATATAGCATTAATTAGTTTGAAGAGATTAAAGCAAAATACTTTAAATTCTTGTAAGAAGGAACCAGTAGTAAAAAGCAAATTATAGTAAATCAAAATATAAATGATAACATGCAATTAGATCTAACCCAGAGGCAGAGAATGATTTAGGCTGGCCTGTAACAATAGTAGTTCACCTTTAATGAATAGAGTGATTCTACCAAAGTAATTTGGAGAAGGAATAGTTTTTCAAAAAATTAATGTACTTAAAATGAAAAATTAAAAAAAACCTTGTAAGAATAAGTACATAATATATAACATTGCATAAGTAGCCTAGTCTTCAGAGTGTTTTTCTTTGACTCTTGAACAATTTAAATATTTTCCTTCATATAAGTAGAGACACTCCACTGACATGATAAATTAATTTTGGTGCAATTAATAGAAAGAAAGGCATCTATTTTGAAATTATTCAGAGAGCAGCCTGTAATTGCCTCCTCAAGACAGAATTGTGGAATTCTCATAAAGCAGATAACTAGAAAAAATAATTCTTCCTGCTCTCAAGTATTTTGACCTCTTAATTTTATACCAGAAATTATGTTGATAAAATACTTCTATAAGTTTCTTCTCTTAATTTGCTAAGTTCTGAGATATAACTATTTTGAGTTTAAAATGATATATTATTATTAGAGTAAATTCACAAAAAGATTAATAAGTTGGGACATGGTAAAGTCTTATTTATTAATATTATTATTTAGCAAAGTTTATTCTGCTCATTCTGTTTCCACTAGGCAAAGATAGATATTTATGGGAAGTACATATAATTATTATATTTTATTTAAGTGCCTATGAAAACAGACAAAAGCTGAATTACATCTCTTATATTTTTGTTTTCTTTTTGAACTTTAAGAGATCTATAAAATTAAATATGTAGTTTATATGCTTTTAAGAGTAGCTAAGAAGATGCTCAAACTTAATTCTTTTAAATGTGTTCTAAACAACTTAATATTATGCTGATGGAATACATTATTAGATACTACTTTGTAATTTAAAATAAATCCAACTACTTGTAATGTGTATGGTGGCCAATTTGTAATTATGATCTCCATGATGAGATTCTTCCAGGAAATGAGAAGGGCATTATAATTTAAATGGAGTTGTAGATCTGGTTGATTTTAATTTGTGACCTTGAGGTCAATAGTTATTGGGTGTAATAACCCTACAGTAATGGGGAAATTCAAGGCACATTTGTATAATGAGAAATCATAACCAGTTATAGTTCAGGATGACGATTTTTCTCTTTGCCATTCTGATCTGCTGTGATTTTGCCTTCATTTTATAGACTTCATACCTCTAACTTTTAAGAGATGTCTTTACTACACAAAGTTATAAACTTAGTATTTAATTTAAAATAAAGTTTATCATATCCACCATGTACCATACTGAGCTACATTTTTATTCTTAATACATTTAGATGTATGTTTTTATTGTCTTTGTGATAACTCTGGTATTAGTATTGGCTTACTTCTTTTTTTCCAAAATTATCTTTCAGACATTCAGATTTTTTCTACATTTAATTATTTATTGCTAAATTAAAATGCAGATTTTCCAGATAGAAGAAGTTAAGAGCAGAGATGTCCTTGTGTAAAACTTTTTATTGCACATCAAGACAAAAATAAAATTTTTACAGGGTTAGAAGCTAGCATTTCCAAGTTAAATGAGAATTACTCATAGTAAAATAACATAAAATTCAATCTTTACTCATCATTATTTGAATTAGAATTTAACCTTGAACTTAGAGTCATGCAAATCAAAATACAGTCAAAACTTTAAGAAGCGAAAGATAAAAATTTGCACTGCATAGGAGTGGTTTACCTAAGAATAACATTAATAAGGTTAAGTGTATGGGTGATGCTTCTTGACAAATTGTTCTGTGGGTAACAGAAACTCATTAACTGTTTACCATGTATTATTTTACTTAATTCTCATAATTACTGAATGAGATACATACCATCATTATATCCTTACTAGTATGAAATCTGAATCTTGAAAAATTACATAGCTGATTCAAAGTCCCATTGCTACTTGGTCAATATAGATCTCTTTGATTTCACACTTCACCCTTCCTGAGCTACAGATTTTTGAAGTGTGGTATTTGACTACCTGCTATAGATCTGAGGTAGAAATCAGCATACCTAACTGTGGCTCATAAGAATCTACCCTTTATAATCTGCACTAGGATTCACATTTTTTTCATATGCCAGGCTGCAGAAGGCAAGAAGTACCAGTAAGTAATCATGTTTTACTTCAGTTCACTTCAGATAATATACATTTGAAGTGGATTCTTGAAAAAATTCAACAATAGCATGAGATAAAGTGCGTATGTTAGCGATGAACTATCTATACTCACAGATACCTGAAGTGGTAAAGGCTTTCGACACTGGTTTCAGGGGTCTTCTGCCTATTCTGACAAGAATTTGCTCCAGAGCCATGAATGTCTACACAGGCTCTTGTGTGTCACAGATTTCCCCATCAATACCTCTATCGGTGGAGATTGTAGAAGAACAGGTGCTGTGAACACCCACTCCATTCTCGGTTCCTGGCATTCACATTTAAGGATAGGCTCTGTTCAGTAAATATACCACAGAGTTGGAGGTCTGGTTACAATTTCTTTAATATCTGCTCTTCTTCCCCATGGTTTAAATACTTATAATAGGTGAAATAAATATGCTTATTTAAGGTCTTTGAGATTTCGATGAAAAAAAATTTCCATTTGCTATTTTACAATAAAAAACAAACCCAGAAAACTGATCTATCAGAGGGAAATTAAAACAAATTAAAGGGGCCAGGGTTACAGTTCAGTGACACAGCACCTGCCTGGCAAGCCTGAGGCCCTGGGTTCAATTTCCAGTACCTCTCCCCCAAAATTAAAATCTAACAACATCAAAACCAAAATTAAAATCCAACATCAACTTTGACATTGAGTGTTTGAAATAGAGATGAAATAAATATTTCACATATTTGGGGCTTTAAACAGCATAAGTCAATTGTTGAAATTTGGGTTTTTGGAATCCTGAGAAAAAAATGCAATATTGAGTAATTTGAGGTGCCTTTAATATGAAGGACTCTTTTTAAAAATGAAAACCCCACCTTTAAACAAAACAATTAGGAAGAAAAAAATGAGGTAAAAAGTAATAATAATTTTGGTCATATTATCATACTTAAAAGAAGTGGTTTGTTTTTCATTATCTACAACCTATGGCAACAAGCAAGTGACCACTTCCTTTTGACTGAAAAAGTTCCAGTGAAAGGAAATAAACCTTCAAAATAAGAGTACTTTGTTTAGATCCTTAAGCATTTCAAATCGGTTCAGCCTTAAATCAAACAGCAAATAAACATATTTTTATAAGAACACTGAATATAAAAATACACACAAGAAAAATAAAATACGACTTAAAGTAGGTCATTATATATAGATATGATGTGTTTGGTTTATGTAGTTGAATCTATAATTAAAATATTTGAATCCATTTAAATCAGTTGTTTGTGTAACATGAACATTTCTAGTTTTATTCTTATTTATATACATTTAATTTTAAGAAATTGCCATTTTATCAATATTTGATTAAAAGTCTTTATTAAAAGTTCTGTGAAAAATGATGAAAATAAGCTGTCCAATCTCTTCAATGACTGTAAACTTTTCTAAATACAGAAAACAAATTATGTCGCTATGTATTGTTATGCCCATATTAGATGCTGAGTAACATTTTCTCATATTTTTCTTCTGACATCATTTTAAAAATAATACAAATTAGTGATTTTAGATGGATAATCCCTCCTCCAAGACTGTTTACTATGTGCATACGGAGCAGCAAGTTAATAGCTCCTTGTTTCAAAATCAATACCACAGTTGTAAGCTGAGGCTACTAGAACTTTAAGACCGTTACTCACTTTTCAGATGTAGAGTGAAATTTTTGCTTCAAAAACTGCTCCAAATATTGTTTGAGTATCTTGATACTCACATGAAGAGACTAAAATGATAGGTTATGAAACTACGTCTCTACCAGGGCAGAAAAAGTTTAAATGATAGAAACCCAAAGTAGAACCCAACTTGTTTCTGCTGGTAATGATGGAGACCATTCCTCCACCCAGGGCAGAAAAGTTTTCCCTCTTCCACCTCTGTCACCCTTTCCCTTGTTTCTTCTCGCCCCTCAATGGCATCTCAAGTTTGTGTCTGTGGCGACTCGGTCCCTGGGCAGTAGATGTGGAAGGGATTGTGATGAAGAAACAGACTTCTGAGGCTGGGCGTGGTGGCTCACGCCTGTAAATCCAGCACTCAGGAGGTTGAGGCAGGAGGATCCTTGTGAGTTCAAGACCAACCTGGGCTACAAAGAGCTCAAGGCCAGCCCTAAAGGCGTAGTGAGACCCTGTCTCAAAAAGACGAAGGTCGGGGATTTAGCTCAGTAGAATAAGTGCCTGCCTGGCAAGTGCAAGGTTGTGAGTTCAAGCCCTGATGCCGCAAAAAAAAAAAAAAAAAAAAAAAAAAAAAAA
>RJWT010007237.1:0-14338 GCA_004365215.1 Cuniculus paca | reverse complement strand
ACTTTCTCCATTTCATCTGATGACTGTTGACCGGAACTTGGGAAGAATAAAGAAGGAAGAAGGAAGAGTTCTGGGATAATAGGAAACAGCATGTATAATGTCAAGTTCATGAACTTAGGTCTCTGTGGGGATCGGTATCATATGTTGGTGAAGTCTGAGCAGTGTTTTCTCTCGGACTCTTGCAGCTGCAAAATATAGTTTAGATCATTTATTTTTATTACTATATTTTTGATTCCATGGACTCTTTGACTACTAACTTCACTCTTTTTGCTTTTTCTCTTCACAACACTTTTTAGCTTCATCCTTATTAACTTATTTATTGGCTTGATAGATTTTTTTCTGCTGTAAACCCACTGAAACTTTATTTAAAAGATCTTCAAGGATATTCTGAAAACAGGTGCAAAAATTGGTGTTCTTTTATGTGGCTTAGGGTATATTTATTGCATACACGCAAATCTATGTTAATTTACTTTTACTAACATTTATTGAACATAAGCACTGTGCTGGGTTTTAGAAAATGAAGAAAAATAGATGCTGTCTCTGCCTCTGGGACCCCAATCTCTTTGGTGGTTCTTAGTTGCCCTTCTTAGCATCCAAGAAGAATGGACAGTTATAGGAGCTCTTCAGGGCGATAGATGTTCCCATGTAGCAAAGGGAATCTTCAAGTTTGTATGAGATAAGTCACGATGAACAAAACATGCAGCAGTAATTGTAACATGTGAAGATCTGTGCTCTCACACCCATAATCTAGAACCCAGAATTATGTCTGATAAGAGTACTGTAGATCTACAAAAGGTGTTACGTTGTGTTGTCTGTGCCAATGTTGGTGATTCAGAATGTTTTAAAAACTCAGGACAGAGAGAACATGTCATTGACTCAGTCAAGAAAGGCATTCCAGAGGAGATTTTATTTAAAATGACAAGAGAAACATATAGATAAGCTGAGATGTGCAAGATACAGATGGGAGTTAACTCAAGAGAACCTGTGTTAATCAATATTTATATATTTATTAGATGATAATGAAAACATTTATATATAGTGCAAACATTCTATTGCTGATTACTTTATTTTATTATTTTATTAATTCATTGGACAAACCAGACTTTGGCCCACATAAAACTAGGAAACTTATAAATGAAAGAAATGACAATTCTTTTTTTTTTAAAGAGAATAAAACAAATACAAAATAAAACAATATTCAATCAAAACAAAACAAAGAATGGGATACAAGACTTCAAAACAAAATAAAAATAAATCAACAGTGGTTACCATATTGCCCCTTGCTATTTTCAAAATAATTTCCCATACCATCAGGTGTAATCAAATCAAACACAAACAGAACAGAATAAAACCAATCAAAACAAAACAATGAAAGCAATACAGGACTTCAAAACAAGGCAGTTGGAATACCACAGTGGCTACCATAATGCATCTTGTTATCTTCAAAGTAGCTGTTTATATTATCAGACATAATAAAAACAAACAAAACAAAATAGAATAGTCAATCAAAACAAAACAATGAACATAATACATGACTTTAAAACAAGATGAAAGGAAATCAATAATGGCTACCATAATGCCTCTTGTTATCTTCAAAATAACTGCCCATGAAATGACAATTCTTTACCATGAATATTTTTAATTGAAGCCAAGGGTAGGTATAGGAAAGTATCCAGATAACCCCAGAAGTTCATTTCTCCCTTTTTCTCCTGAAGTGGATGAGTTAAGAAGAAATCTAAGAGAGAGAAGTGGAGAAGTTAAGATGGCAATCTGATCGATAGGCACGGTGCCAAAACAGCACTTTCTGACCCAGTGAAGAAGAACCAAGCATCACAAGCAGTTGGGATGCAGCAGGCAAAGAAGTCAGTGGTGTCTTATACCCATGACATTGTTACTGGAGCAGGAACAGCCACAAAGCATTGTGCCTTAGTGCAATAAATGGATGTGGTGGTTTAATGTGGAGTAAAAGTACAGAGTCAGCCTGAGGTGAGCAGAGTGGGTTTTAGGCTCACTCCCAAGCAATATAACTAAGAATAAATGGTGTGTGCTGACTAAGTGGGAGAAACAACAATGAAAATGACTTTAAATAGACAAGAAAAATGTTTTTGAGATCACCTTCTCACTGAGAAAGCAATCGTTATGAGAGGCTGTCAATATAAAACTACACTTTAGAATCAAGTTTATGCAAAAACTATAAAAAAGAGGAAATTTGTTTTAAAGGTCTCCCACCTCCTTACATAATTTTATATTCTCTGGTGCTGCACATTTGAAGTAAGAAACATTTTGACACAGCCAATATGATACAGCTAATAAGAATCACCTGTTATTTGTAAAAGACAACTCAGGATGGAAAAAACAAAGCAAGGAATAACGCAGAACACATTCTCACCTGACCTCAATCTTGTGTCTCTTTTCACCTCTCAACTTCTTTCTGTTTTATTCCACAGAGCAACCGAGAGGGGAGAACAATTGTTTTGCACTGACCCAAATCTTCCCAGTATAAAATTTACTAGGGGATAAGCACAATTAATTTATTACTTAGATGAAGAAGAACTTTTATGTTACAAGAAATTTCACAACAGTTAGACAAAAACGTAAATTTTTCACATTTAACTTTTGAAGACGGTGTATTTAGCACTTACAAGGGATGGCCAAAATATTTGTAAATGTTAAAAAAAAAAAGCTTCTTACAATAAAAGACGCATTGTCAGAAGTGATGGGATGCGAATGTTGGAAATTGGGGATTATTTTGAAAGTGATTAATGGCAATGTTTCTCTTATTGTAATGTTTACAAAACTTTAAACCTTAACAATATTCTTTGATCAACACTTGTATTTTGGAAAGTTTAGACATGGCAAAGCTTAAAACTTTCCCTGTAGACCTTTCAGCCTTAGGTAACCACTCTTCAACTTCTATGAGATTGACAAGTTTAGATTGCATGAGTGAGGTATGAAACTTGTCTTTCTGTACCTGGATTTATTTCACTTGAAATTGTACCTGCAGTTCCATCAATAGTGTCCCAAATGAGAGGATTTCATTTTTATGACTGAGTAATATTCCATGGCATATCAGTTACATTTTCTTGATTCATTCATCAGTTAATGGATACTTCAGTTATTTCCATTTCTTGGCTATTGTGAACAGTGTGGTAATGAACATGGGAATGCAGAAGTCTCTTCAACACACTGATTTCATTGCCTTTGGTTAAATATCCTGTGGCAGGATTGCTAGTTCATATGGCAGTCATATTTTTAATTTTTTATGGAATATTTCTTCTGTTTTCCATAGTTGATGTAATAGTTTACATTCCTACTAACAGTATGCAAACATTCTCTTTTCTCCACATCTTCCTCAGTGCCTGCTACCTTTTTTAATAATAATTCTTTCTAAAATGAGTAAAACCTCATTGTGTTTTTGATTTGCATTCCCCACTGACTATGATGTTGATCATCTTTTCATATATTTACTAGCCATTAGTAAATATTCCCCTGAGGAACGTCTATTAATATCTCTTATTCATCTTTCCATCAAGGTATTTATTATTTTGCTTTTAAATTTTTCAAGTTCTTGGTATATGCTGGATATTGGCTTTTTTTAATTTTAAAAATATGAACAAAATGGTATCATTTAGTCTCTTCCTGTTTTTTTTTTTCCTTAAATGTTTTAGTTGATTTGTCTTGAAAATCTATTTTCTTTTATCTGTGTCTGTCTTCTTGAGATGAAGTTTTATAGTTCTTCTTTCCAAGTATTAAAACCCTGGCAAAAGTAATTTAAAAATGCTGTCTGGGAGGCCTGAAGAGAGTCATAGATTGGCCTGGAAGGTTTAGCTGGCTTTCCCTGAGTCATAAACTGATGAGACTCATATTCAGCTTGCCATCTTTTCTGTGAGTGCTCTTACTTGTTGGTTCTCTTAATACAGTATTTAGTAAAGTTGTATTGACTGTGTTGATATTTCAAGCAAATGTATTATATGGACTACCAGGATTAATGATCTTGCTGTACCCTTGGGAATGTGGCTTTTGTGATTACAAAAGATACTTTTGACATAATCCTAAGTGTATATCTTTTATCTTAAATATTTGAAAAAATGGAAATTTCTGGATTCCTTTTTCCACGGTAACCTTCATTTGGTATGAATGGATGATCAGTTATATTAAATTTACTTTCTCCAAAAGAGGAGAGTAATTGAAGGAAGCCCTGACCAGATAAACTGTAACTTTAGATGTGAGGGTAAGCTTTCGGATGAACTGTGTTTATATGTAAATGAAGCCAACCGTGACCTCAGAGCAGGAGCCTGCCTGCCAGTGGACAATGCGGATCGAAATCCTAGAAATGTCACTAGTGTTGCATTTTCTACTCTTTCTCCTCTCGTTCTTCTTTCTAAGGAAAAATTGGGGGAAAAAATGTACAGTACTAAAAATCAACATTTCTGGATGATTTCCATGATATAAATCTAGTGACAATGTTTTACTATAAAGAAGGATTATGACTTACTAAATGTATTTTGTAAATTGTTCTATTTTTCCTAATCCTGAAGTACCAGAACATAATTTCAGTAGCTGTTTGAGGAGTTATAAAACAGAGTCACATTCAGTAGAGTGTTTCATATCGAGAGTTAGATTATTGTTCAGAGGTTGGACTAATTCCACATCGAAAAGTAGGATTTCTCTTGAAGGCTGTGTTCTGAGGCGTAGACAGTCTCTTCACACTTCTCAGCGGTTCCCATAGGTGCTGTACCTCCAGTCAGTCTTACTTCAAGATACGAATAGCTGGTTCTTGGTTCCCTTAGTTCACACTTCCAACTATCGTGATTAGTGGGAAAGTGTGATTCTTTATAACTTATTAAGAGAGAAACCTGTCAAGGTTTCAGTGTCCCTTTTGGAAAACAAGAATTGTGTTCATAAATCTCGCCTTGATTCTTTTGAAAAGCCTGTTAAGAGACATCCCTCTAATAGATCCAATTCCTACATCTTCTTCTTTTAGCTTCTATGTTTTTGTCACACCATTGTCTGTTGGGCCAGCATGACTTCATATTTAGAACTAAGAATTAGAAATCCATTAATTCATTTAATTACATATTTTTTGGCTACTTTTGACATGACATTTCATCAAGTCAAGGAAAACCCTAGTAATAGGGAAGAACCTAGTAATAGGCATCCTTGCTTTTTAAAACTTTATATAAGGAGAGAAGACATATATTAACAAACAGTTTGTACTCAAAGATAGTATGGCAAGCATCTGTTCATAATGTAGTCAATATGTGTGAAAATTTCAAGTATTTAAATGAAGAGTTGAAGCAGCTGTGGAGAACATGCTATAAACGATTCAATAACATTCAGTCTAATTATTTGATAATTTCAAGTATTCAATAAATGTTATTAATTGGAATTGAATTTTTACCCCCACATCCTTAATTCTCTATGGAACACAGAGTACCCTATTTTCTTCCATTACGTTTCAAGAACGCAGGGCAAATTACACATGGCTGGCAACTGAATATGCTGAAAAGAGCTTTGCTATTCAGATATGGCCAGAGTCCAAATACATCCACTTGACATTTACCCTGCAGGCCTATAACTTTCAGCTTTTTCAGGTGAATGACATTCAGGATGTAATTGGCCATTGAATTTTCAGAGCTCATATTATTGCTAAAAGTGGTTGCATGAAAAAAAATGCAGAAATAAATGTATTCTTACAAGGTACACTCTAAGTGGTATTACATGAATATATAAATAAAAAGTATTGTCTTTTCAGACAACTTAGCTTTTGCATTTCTAAACTTAAAATTGCAAATTAAGACTGTTTGAAACCCTATAGTGTCCTTCCATCCATTAGAAATGTGCCTGAAGGCTGCCAAGTGATCAGAACATCCAATATCCCTAATAAATAATAGATGTTCCTATTGACTATGGTTAATGTGGACCTACTCCTGCTTAAGGATATGGGAAAAACATTCAATTATTAATTTTTAAGTGGCATTCAAGAAATAAACAGTCTTTTAAGTTTAATCAGTGAATCTGAAAGTATCTGTTGTTAAAAGATCTTATTGTTTTGTAAGGATGCTTTTGCATATTTGTATCAAATAACTTTTAATATCGCTGTGGGACTTTACAAAGGTAGTAGCCTCTCAAAACCTAGATTTTCTATGTCCTTGGAAGTGATAATATCTTGTAAATATAGTATGTTACTTGTTCTTTATTTGGTTCCTATTTTTTTCTTACAATAATTAAATAATGCAGAATAATTTATGCATGTGAAATAACAGTCAAGTGTTATTCATCTACATCATAATGAGGTATTAACACTGTATTAACTTGTCAGCACCTTCTTAGCACCCTTCCAGTGTGTTCTGCATTCTACATTTTATTATTTTCTCGATAAGAATCCTTTTAAAATTACTTAAATAAAAAGGAATATAAATTTAAAACATAAAATGATGCTTAAAAAGCATTATTCATTAAAATAATCTGAAATTGGATATTGCCCTTTCACTATGTGAACTTTCGTAATAAAGGACTCACAAAATCAGAACTGAGGGAGCCGGGTGTGGTGGCTCACGCCTGTAATCCCAGCACTCGGGAGGCTGAGACAGGGGGATCGCTGTGAGTTCGAGACCAACCTGGGCTACAAAGTGAGCTCAAGGCAAGCCTGAACAGCATAGTGAGACCCTGTCTCAAAAACAGGGCTGGGGATCTAGCTCAGTGGTCTAAGCACCTGCCCAGCAAGCTCAAGGTTGTGAGTTCAATCCCCGGTGCTGTTAAAAAAAAAAAAAAAAAAAAGTCAGAGCTGAGAAGCTTCAACTTTGATTAAAATTCAACTGTTGGCCACACTCATGATGATACCTTCTTTGTGTCAGTCAATTTTTCTGGTACCTTTGTTTATATTTTGTATATGTTAAGTATTTAGAACATATTTACCAAATTCTTTCTGAACTCTGGGTAATTAGGGTAGCCTAATTTTCCAGATTGACTTTTTTGGTCTGCATTTATATTTCATGATATTTTCAAAACTGACTACTCATATTTAGGCTCCACAGTAGTTAGTGTCTGCAGACAAGAGTTCCAAAAGTTAATAAACAAAACATGGTAATATGTTATATTTATCTAACCCCAAGTGGAACTGAGAACAATAATCCAGCAAGTATTAAGAAATTAGAATGGGGCAGCATATGATATACATTAATAAATCAATGAGTAAAACTATAACCTAAGGTCATTGAGAACTGAAGGGCACACTGAAAACCTTTTGCCCATCAAATTCTTCACTGAGTAAAACTAATGAATAATAAAACAAAAATATAACACATCTGCACAAAGAGGAGGAACATGTATGGACTGGTGGTAGATTTGGCTCCTTCAATGGGTATAGATAACTAGAAGAAAAAGAAAGACAATTTCAAATAACTACAATTTCATCTTAGGGCACAGTCTGAATTTCCAGGACTTCCTATAATTCTGATAAAATTATTTCTCAATTTATGAATCTATGAGCCCAGCGCAGCCAACGGCCACCTGCAAAGTCTCAATTGACTGGTTTCCAAGTTGTAACAATAATAAGATTTATATACTGGCAAAGTTTTAAAAATGAAACTGAGTATATTTGATAGAGAGGGTGACAGCAAATAAATTGGGAACTCCTGATTACTCGTGTCCCAGACCCGTGAGGGATTGGCACCTGAATAGCTGGCACTTTATTTTTTATTTTTTAATTTTACTTATTTTTTTTCTGGTACCAGTAATAGAACTCAGGACCTCGTGCTTGCCAGGCAGGGACTTGTGCTGCTGAGCTATGTCCTCGGCCCACTAGCACTGTATTGTTCAGGAGCGGATTCTTGCATTAGTTTACGTTTATGCAATAGTATTTTGATGTAAGTGAATTATAGGTGAGGAAAAGTAAGCCTCCTTTTTCTGGAAATTTCCTTGTGTAAACTTCCTCTTCTACTGCTGCTCCCTGTGTCTGTACACAAAATCAGAAATGGTAGCTCTCTACTCTGGTGGGAAAATTGCAATGTGAAGAGCAGAAGTGTAAGGATCGCCTCAGCAAAGTACTTCAACACTGTTCAATTTTATATAGACGCAATTTTGGAATACATGACAATGGATTTTAGAAATATAGACACAAGGAGAACAACATAATTTTAGCAGAGTTAAATTTATAATATAATTGAGCTTACTTGTTGCTCCTCATGTAAATATTCCATCATATTGTTATTATCATGGAATATTAATAGCACTTATGGCTAACATACATGGCAGGATTCTTCAGGGTACTGTTTTCTTTAGTTATTGTTTTTACTTAAAAATATATATTTCCATACAGTAAAATTCAGTTTTTTTGTGATTAATTCATTGAAATTTGACAAACACATAAAATCATGTAACCACCATTAGAGTCAATACTAAACCACCTCTCCTTCAAAAAGATCCTTCTTGATTTCTTCTTGGTTAAACTTTTCTCTCTTCTGTCCCATGGAAGACACACATTGTTGCCATAGTTTTACCCTTTTTACAATATCACATAACTAAAACTATAAACTATATAACCATTAAAATTTGGTGTTTTCACTTTAGGTAATAAATTATTAACACACCTATCAATAATTAGTTCATTTTTATTTTCACTAGGATTTTAGTTTATGGATTTTCAGTTTTATTTTGTTTTTTAATACATTCACCGACTGAAGGACACTTAAATGGCTTACAGTTTTGGCAGTTATAAATCAAGCTACTTCCAACAGTTGGATATGGGTGTTTATGCACATAGTTTTTATTTCTCTCTGTTAAATAAGGGCATATGATGTCTAGGTGATGTAGTAAATATATACCTAATTTAATAAATAGTGGAACTATTTTTCATTGAATGTAATTACTGAAAAGTTGAGTTTAAGTCTACATTTTTATTGTTTGTTTTCTGTTTATTTTCCAACATTTTTGTTCTTCTCTTTTACTGTTTCAATTATTCAAATAAATTTTGAAATTCCATTTTAATTTCAGCATCAACTCATATCTCTTTGTATTTTGTGTGAACCTTTCAGTGTAAAACATATAATTACTGTTGCAAATAAAATATATAAATTTTAGACCATATAATTCCTTTATATTCACCATTTTTGTTACAGCTTTCATAAGCATTATATCTAATTACCCTGAAAATACTACCATGTAATTTTATAATTTTGGCATTCAGTAGTAGTACTGAATTTCACAAAGTGAAAAACAGAGATATAATCTATTTTACTTAATTAGATATTTGCTATTCTTTTGTTTTTCCTTTCTAAAGTTTCAATTTCTCTCTAATCTTTTCCCTTTAGCGTAAAGAATTTAGATTATGATATCTTTCTGATGTGTTTGTTGGAGACAATTCCTCCAAGTTTTATGCTGAAAATATCCTTTAGTTACCCCTAGTACTAAAAATATGTAGAATTTTAAGACACTAATTCTTTTCTCTCAGATAGTTAAAGCTGCTATCACACTTCATCATTTCTGATAGAAAATAGGGTTCATTCTAACCAATTGTGTATTAGAATAAACATGTATATTGCATTAGTCAGATTTTCCTATGCTGGTAGAAAATATATGATGCGCCTTCAATTTAATGGAGGATTTAATTGTTGTTTTCGGACAGTTCAGTCCATGATAACCCGATTCCACAGTAGAAACATCAGGACAGAAGTGAGTGGTGGACCAAAACTGCTTACTTCTTGGCAGCCAGAAAGCAGAGCTTAGGGAAAGTTTGAGAGGGAAAAGGAGCAAGGATCAGATAGAGTCCCCAACCAAGGTCAAGCACCCATCATCCTCATTTCCCAGTATTCTCTCTAGTTGACTTTTAATCCAGTCAGTTTGACAACGAAGATGAGCTAAGTACCTATACTGTGTTCTTTTTTCCTCTGTGCTTTCATTTAGGTTAGTTTTTAGTTTTTAGCAATTTATGATGTATCTGAATGTGTTGTCGAATTAAATTTGTCTGGAGTTTTCTGAGCTTCTTGAATATGCATTTTCCCCAAATTGAGAAATTTTGAGACATTGTTGTCTTCAACTATTTTTTTGTACCAGTTTCTTCCTCCCTTTCATGGACTCCAGTGACATAAATATTAGATCTTTTAAAGTTGTCCTATAAATTTGTTATGGACATTCTATTTTTCTCCTTTATTCTGTTTCTATTTTTCTCTACTTTTGAGATTTCATCCATTATTTTCATCTAAAGTTTACTGAAGATATCCTCTACCCTCTCATCCTATTATTTAGTCTCCTCATAAAATTTATTATTTTGATACCATATTTTTTAATTCAAAAATTTGCTGTCATGTGTTTCAAGAATTTTGATTTTTCTATGACCAACTCCAATATTTCTGCTCTTTTCAGGAAAGTTTACATTTATTTCAAGATCCTTGATTTTAAAAATCTCATTAAAGTCTTTGGGGTTTCATGATGAACATTTGTGTTTTACATTTTCCTTTGAGAATTGTCCAGAACTGAGCTGGAAAGAGTTGAACTGCCCAATACCTCAGTGTTCATTTGAACAAATAATCCAAAAAGCAGCAATAGCCAAGCTTTAAGTACTTCCCAGGACGGTATAAGCAATAAAGTAAGCATGAGAAAGCACTGGCTCCCTCAATGTTCTTTTTCACTGCTGAACTAAACCTGGTGAAGGTCAGGTAGATCTCAACAGAAATGGAGAGTCTTTCTTTGTACAGAAGCCCCACATAAAAGGCTTATATTGCTTTTATGGACAGAAAGGAGAAATAGGGAAATGGCTAGGAGTGGAAAATAATGAGTCGAGGGGGATGTCTTCAAATTCCACTACCTTTTTTAGATAAGGAGGTCTTGAAAGATACATCAGGAAAAAGATTGGGAGAATCTTTTTTCTAGTAAACACATCAGTACACACACAAGCAGGCTTTTGAATAGAGACACCCAGTTTTCAAAAGCAGATAATGCAAGAATATATCCCATTGGGTGCCCAGTGCTCGATCACAATTCCTTTCAGAAATTGGATGGTTTTTTGTCAGTAACTTAAACTTTGAGCAGGTTTACTAAACTATGTGTAGGAGATTGAGAATATATTTGTAAGAAGGAGTTCCACCACAACTATGTTCACTGGGTAATTTAAAAAAAAATCTTTTAAGATGAAAATTATGTCAGTTCTCTACAATGTCTTCCAAAAGACAGAAGTAGAAAGAATACTTTCAAACGTAACTAGACTAGCATTACAGTAATACCAAAAAAATCAGATGACATTACAACAGACCCATATCTTCCATGAACATTAATGCAAAGTGCTTCACAAAATATTAGCAAATCAAATCTTACAAAATATAAAAAGGAATATGCAACACAACCAGCTGTGATTTACCCAGAGAGGTAAAGCAGATGTATCATTTAAAACTCAAGAGGTGAATGCACACGCAGAAAGCAGGGCATGTGCTTGTGTATATACTATACAATAGTATTCAGTTCTTTGAAAATAATCAAATTCTGTCATTTGTGACAATATAGATAGAAGAGATCATTGTAAATGAAATAAGTCAAGGATGGAAAAAGGAATATCACATTTGGTCACTTATATTTGAAAAAGTAAAACAATTGAAGCCAAAAAAAAAAAAAGAAATAGAAATAAAAATAGAGTGTGACGGTGGTTACAGAAGTTGAGAGATGGAGTAAAGGGATTTTTTGTGCAAAGATCATGAAATGTCAGACTGAATGATTTTTTTTTGAGCTCTATTACACAGTGTGATGAATGTAGTTAACAATAGTGCATTGTACATTTTAAAATTGCTGAATTAATTTCAAATGTTCTCATTACAAATACAAGTATTTTAGACATTTAATATATTCATCATGTCGATTTAACCATTCTCAATTGCCATATAAGCCTATCTAGAGATGAAAATAACATTCGACAATATACAGCTTTTCACACTCATGATAAAAATATCATTGAATTAAGAATAGATGGAATTTCTCTAAAGAAAAATGGCATCTACAAAGAACCTACAAGGAATATGGTAAAAAATTAAGAGTTTTATTGCTAAGATTAGAAACAAATCAAAGGTGGCCCTTTTTACCACTCCTTTTCAACATTATACTGGAAGTCCTTACAAATGCAATAAGATGTGAAAAGGAAATAGAATCTTGGAAAAGAAGAAACAAAACTGTCTTTATCCATGGATAACAGAGTAGTATATACAGCAAATAGTTAAAAATAATTTAAAAAACTCTCCTGAATTAAGGAGTAGATATGACAACTAGTCTATTAGATACAATGTTAATATACAAAATTCAATTGCTTTGTTATATATCAACAATGAACTAATGGATTCAAAACTTAAAAACACAGTGACATTTACAATAGTGCCACTAAAAATAACTACTTAGCTATAAATTGAACAAAATATTTATCATGTCTGTCTAAAGAAAACTGTGAAACCATGAAGAAAGAAATCAATGAAGAAATAAACAAAAAGACATCCCAATACTCTGCATGGG
The DNA here is from genome assembly GCA_004365215.1 of Cuniculus paca. Lineage (NCBI taxonomy): Eukaryota > Metazoa > Chordata > Mammalia > Rodentia > Cuniculidae > Cuniculus > Cuniculus paca. Next base: position 1,852 of record RJWT010007237.1, on the reverse strand, counting down.
ATGGCTCAGTATGATTAAGATGTCACTTTTCCCAATTTACCCAGATATTTTATGCAATCTCAATCAAAATTCTAGCAAGTTAGATCTGTGGATGTAGTTCACCTGTAGAACAGTTTTCTAGTGTACAACACACTGAGTTAGATTGCTGGCATTGAAAATAATCCTAACAAGTTATTTTGAGACTATTGACAAACACATTCTATAGGTTATATAGAAAGACAAAAAACCTTGAATAAATAATACACAATTTTTGGAGAAGAATAAAGTCACAGGGTTAACAGTACCTATCTTCAAAACTTATTACAAAGCCACAGTTGTGAAAATAGCATGACATTGGTGAATGAATAATCAAATAGATAAGTTTATTGTTAACTGATCTTTGGCCAAAGAACAAAAGCAACCCAACAGAGAAAGACATATACTTAATAAATGATACTGGAGAAACTGCACATCCATGAGGTAAAGCAAAGAAAAGAATAACAGAGACAAAGATATTATGTCCTTCAAGAAGATAAGCTCAAATTTAATCACAAACCTGAATGCATGATATAAAGTTTTAAAACTCCTAGAAGAAAGCAACATTAGAGAAAATTTAGGTGTCCTCAAATATGGTGAAAACTTTTTAGATACACCACAGTCACAATATACAATGTAATAATGAATAAACTAGAGTTCATTAAAATTAAGTATTCTGTTTTGTTAGACACTGTCAAGAGAATGAGAAGACAAGTCAGACTAGGAGAAAACCTTGGCAAAACTTATATCTGATAAAGGCTGGTTATACAATTATGCACAGCACACTCAATCCTCAACAATAAGAAAACAGATTACCCTATTATGAAATGGACAAAAATCAGAATAAACATCTCATTGAAGAAGGTATGTGGGTGGAAAATTATCATATGAACATAATCATATAAACATCATGTCACTGGAGACTTGTAAATTGAAATAAAATCTAAATATCACTACAGTTTTCTTAGAAAAGACAAAACACAAACTGTTGATAGCATTAACTTCTGATCTAGAGGTGAAACAGGAGCTCTCATTCCTTCCTAGGGGAATGAAAAATGGCACAACCACTTTGAAAGACAGGTTTGACAATTTCTTACAGAATTATTGCCCTTGATAGTTACTTAAATGAGCTGAAAACTTGCACAAAAATGGCACATAATACTTAGAATAACTTAATTCATAATGACAAAACTTGGAAGCAATGAAACTATCTTTCAGTAGGTGACTGGTTAATCTCTGGAAAATATGTTACTGTTTAGCCTGAAAACAGTGAATTATTATGTTATCAAGTAACATGTAGGAAACTTAAATGTATATTACTAAATGAGAAAATCCATCCTGAAAGGGCTACAGATGAGTGTGGCAGAAATACACGGTGAATTTTTGCATTTTAAAAATGTATTACAAGAAAAGACACATTGCCATTAATCTTCCTAAATATACTCCCCCTCTCTTTGAATACATTTATCCCATCATGATTCCTAATTTCTCATTCTGAAAGTCATTTTTCATGGGTACCTTTTGTTGCCCTGTCATGGCTGCTTTCATGACTTAAATCTATTCAATATGTTCCCTTTTCATGATTATTTTGATTTTGGGCAGAGAGCCAACTCATGTTATGCCAGATCATGTGAATAAGGTGGATGAGGACACATTGTAACACTTGAAAAGCCTGTCTTTCTGCTGGAAGGCACTCAGCAGCAGTATTCACCTTAATTATGTTCATACTTCCAAAGACCCTCATAAGCAACACTTTCAGAACTGCTTCAGAAATTCTTAAGAATAAGAATACAGGATAAATAGGCTGAAAAATGAATATTTTGAGGGAGATTAATGG